>JAXGGA010016568.1:0-26385 GCA_038373865.1 Uloborus plumipes | reverse complement strand
GTATAAGAAGCATACTCACCCACACCCAAATATTCACACCCATTTATTATGCAGGTTTAACTTATAATTTAACTACAGTATACTCCCAAATATCCGCGCAATTGGGTGGCAGGGATATTGCGGATAACGAAAAAAGGCTAAAAATAAGTGATAAAAAGAAGATAAAAATTGTGTTTTGCTTAAAATTAATCGTATTGTGTATAAAAAGTGTTACAAACAATGAAGATAGGAACAGGATTACACATTTGTGTTGTAAGTTCTGAAGCACATACAATCTGTAAAGGAATAGTAGTGCGACAAAGCACTCTTCTGTAACATATATATTATACCAAACTTAATTTTGCTGTTAAAAAAAAAAAAAACCTTGCGGATAATTGCCGCAGAAAATGTGTGGGGGAGGGGGCGAGGGGGGGGGTGCTATTTTGAAGTGCGCCCTTTGGAAGTTTGGGTTAGCGCCCTCATGGGGGAGCCAGTCCGCCCCTGTTCTCTCCGCTTATCGGTGATTCATAAATCACGCTTACTTCCATATTTTCCCTCAAAGGCCTGACTTTCGAATCCAATGTTGTTTTTGCACGACTATCCCAAAGACATATGAAACAGGAATATTTAGTAAATATTCAACCTTGCTTTCCTAATAAAAAATTCACCATCTTCAAGTGTGGGGGTTAACACGACGTTTTGGTAAAGAGCTCATATTTTTCCAGACAAAAAGCACTTTTAAACTCACAGTAAAACACGAACTGATATTTTCAAGATCTGATACCTAATTCGTAAAATTGTTATACCTATAAACGTGGAAAAATAATAAAATTTAGGGGGAATAATCGAATTTGTAGATCTTTAGGAAGGAAGTTTAAATTTTTTCATTGATATCTTGTGTTTCGTTTATCTCGAGAACCAGAGTCAATCCAAAAAAAAGTAAATGCATACTGTGTACGTCTAATGCAAGTGTTTACAAAAACCATTAACAATTTAAGTGCCGCAGGTTTTATTTTTTTCGTTCTGCAGTGTTATTAGTGATCGGCAAAATTGCGCCGATTAATCGGTCTAAAAAATATTTTTCAAACATTATTCTTTAAAGTATACCTTCACTCTGAAACAAGGATGAATAATTTTATTAACAGTAATAATAATCCTCACAGTTGATATAAAGTTTTTTTTTTTTAATTCTCCTACTCTGAATAAATATACATAAACAAACATTTTTTATGTGGCGATAGGTTTCTCCTTAGCATAGTGCTTTTAAATTACCTCTAACTTTCAAAGAATATAAAAGTATTGAATTGAATTGCTACTAATTATTAAAAAATGTGATTTAAAATTACTCCTAAATTGGACTGCTCACCAGACTCCTCTCCCCCTTTTTGAAATTTTTATGTCCAATTAACGTAACTAACAATGTGTTAATAAGTTAATAATATTATTGACAAAAAAAGAAAATTAGTTCTAAGAAATTTGATAAAATATTGAAATTATTTTGTGAAAACTAGGAAAATGGAAAAAAATCTTCTCTCAGAAATAAATTACTTACTATTTCTAAACTTGGAATTGCACAACAGAGAAAAAAAGTGATGGTAAAATTGGTAGTAGAAAAACAATCATCCTTGTCATTAATCAGTAATCGGCCAATTTGCTTATCGGTGCACCCCTAGTTATTAGTAACTGTTACTAAATAGTAATAACTTAAATTTGCTGATTTCAATTGCTTGATGTGACAGCAAAAGAAATGAAACTCAACCCTTCTCAATCTTCACATTAGAGCTCATTACAAGACACGTAAACTATCACTAACATGTGTTTTATCCACAAAAAACAGTGCTGATCTGTACCTATAGGAATTTTCACAACACATTTATCTAACATATTTGTTGTGTGGTAGAAGTCTCTTCAGAGCAGTATTCGTATAATTCTCAAAGGACCACTTATCGCACTCACCCTAGTTTGTCTTAATCGTAGCTCGTCTTATCCGAAAACCAATAAATAGTGTTACAGCGTAACCCTGACTTTACGTTGTCCTTTTCGTACATTATCCTGCTTCCGACGTCATTTTCTGCTGATCCCTGAAAAAGGCTGTACAGTAGACTCTCGATTATCCGTGAGGGTCTCGGGAAAGAAACAAGCACAATTAACTGATTTTTTCGAAAAAAAACAAATTAAAATTTTGTTTTTTCTTAACATTTCTTACCCACGAGTGCGGTGTACTTCATCCAATAAATTATTTCACCTGGGCGTTATTGTAAGTACCACTTCTTAATAGATTTAATATGCTTGAAACCTCTAACACAAATAATTTTTTATGCGATAATTATCATCATTGTTTGTACACATCACGTGTTAAGTGTAATGCAATTATTTTGAAGCAAAAGACATTTTTTATCTTCTTTACCCCTTATTTTATGCTTTTTTCTGATTATCCGTGATTTTTGTTACCCGCGCCTTCCGATTCTGCGGATAATCGGGAGTGTATTGTACTTATACTGTTAAAAGATTCCGGATTTTATGTTTTCTTTTTAAAAAAGTTCACTTGATACGTTTTTCTACGAACCGATCAAAACAGTTTTTCATCTAAAAGACTGACACAAACTTAATTTTTTTCTTCAAAATAGATTAGTTTCATTGCTGTTAAAAGAAAGCACTGTAGCATTTATTTTGTTCAGTCATATGGTCTTAAGCAAGAGGAGTTACCTCCGATTTGATCTTCCTTCACAACAGCTTCGGACCAAAGCTGCTGACACTTTTCTTCTTGAAATTCTCCCAGAAATCCATGTCACATGTATTTTCTATCACATCTCGAATTCTCTCAATATCAGATTTAATACCGTCGGTTTCTGATGATAATAATGAAACGATTAAGACGATGAGGGTGTCCCTACAGTTGAACAGGCAGTTCAAAGTATAAAAACTCTGAAACATATTTTTTTCTTCATTTTTGCGAACGCCAACCAAGATGAAAATTTACAAAATTGGTTAGTTTAGAACGTGTTTTAAATTAAAACTGAATCTAAAAACAAGTAAAAATTGAGCATTTTTTCTACTTGTTTATTGGATGTGTCAATTTTTAAACAACAATTTTAACGTTTAGACCTGCAACTTACGTTTTAATAACGGACTAATATCTTTACTAATATAGGAAAAGAAAGATGTTGTGGCAGTACGGTGAACAGCAAAAGTTCGGCACTCGGTACATTTGAAACAGCTTCTCAACTAACATTCAATGCAGTAAGCGGTAGGCCGAAACAAGGATACAAGCCATCACGAATTTCTGACATGAAAATAGGAAAATTTGACTCGGAAAGCATTGAACTGAAATGGACAGCTCCTGGCGGAGAAGCCGACAGTGGAGCAGGTAATTCATTACTTCTAATATTCTGTGAATTTGTAAAATTTATTTGATAAAATCGGCATCATTAAGCGCTTTTACAATACAATTACAAGCACTTATTAGATGAAAAGTTTTGTAATAAGAGTAGAAAATTCAAAAAGCAACACACAGTATAACAAATATAATAAAAAAATTTCATACAGGTGGTTAAACCATTCCAAACCGAAAAAATCAAACTTCCTCTCTTGTTCACATTAATTTGCAAAAGTACAAAGCTAAAACTTAAAAAAATTAGTATTTATTCAAAAATGCTGATTTTTTTTTCTTATGAGCCTGTTCTCAAACATTCTGGATTTATGAGGAAAATGGCAATGGGCGGTAGCGTACATAGACATTGGTGCCCCCCCCCCCACTGCTACTAAACTGTAAAAAATTATTTTTCCTGTGCAACACTCATAGTGCTGTTTTTCCGGATCGTGCCCCCCTCCCTTCGCCCTGGAGGTGCTATGTAAGCCACTGGCAATTTGCATATGCAATGGGCTAAAGATGCCTCAATGACTGGTGTATCAGACTTGCAGATCTCTCCCTGGGTGGCTAAAAATATTTTTTAGCCACCTATGTGAAGATATTCTCAACTTCTATATCAGGTTAGTTGCCAGCAGTTCATTTACAGCTATTTTAGACAAATGAGCTTACCACCAAGGAGAAACTGCAGTCTTTTGGACGTTTTAACTTAGCTGTTTAGTATTTGCTTTCAGTCAATCATTATTGAAATAGCCTTATTTGTTGGAGCAAACTATCAACCATGGTAGTAGTAAATGTTAATATTTTCTGAATGACACTTGAACTTTTCTGATACATTTTGGTGCAGATTGTTTACTCTAGAAGTGGTGTCTACCCCAACACCCGCTTCTTTTCAAGAAATCAAAGATGGTGATGTTTAATTTAAAACAGTGCTGAGGATAATTCAAGGAATAAGGAAGCATAACTTAAAACAATAACAGAAGTTTTTTGTTTGATTGCTAATCCTCAAGTACAGAAAAAAAATTAACTTTTCATACTTTGGTTAGAATAATACTCTTTTACACAAAAACCATGGCTTAAAAAAGAGAAAATTATATTTCTGTACTAAACATGTAAACCAGCAGTGGTCAATCAAAAATAAAAATTTCGCTAAAATTCACAAAACTTTCTGGAGGAATTACGGTTAAAAATGTCAAATTTTCTTTTGGAATCGTCAGTGATAACTTAGCAATACTTATTATTGTCAAGGCCAGAAATATAAATAGCAACCCGCGTATTTATATGTGAATCGCTTTTTGTTAAGAGGGTGTGTCAACACTTTGTTGATAAATTAATTTACCCCTTTCAACAAAAACTAATCTATAGATCTATAAGGTTTGAAAAATTCTGTGTGGCTTCTATGATTAAAAAAAATACCTTTACAACTAGTTCTTCTAGAACAAGAATATTTTAGAATCCATGTTACACTGCATTTTTTTATAATAGAGAAATAATTTTCCTGGTACCTAAAATTTTTTTCTTGGCTTCTAAAATGTTTACAATTTTTGTCAGTTTCTGCGTGTGTGTACTCTATTAATCTGTTGCATTTAAATCTATTAATTTGTAATAAAATATAAGTTTTGAAAATTAAACATGTGCAATACAAAAGCGATACAGAATTTTTGGTAAGTGTTATAAGGAAAAGTAAGTATTTTGATCTAATAATAAGGGTTGTTTCATAGTATTCAGTGTCACATATGAGACAATTCACATTTGAATTCCGAAATAGTTAAAAATTTGTTATTTTAATTTTCATAATGAAAGAGATACAACTGAACTGAGATTTAGCTGTGAATTGTCCAATATGTAACTCTAAATCTTGTGGAATGACCCATAATGAAAGCAAACAAAATGAAATTATGTAATTCTTTTTATCAAGTACATTAAGATTAATAGCTTTAAAAATGTGATTTTCCTCCTTTCTAGCTACACACTACATAGTCGAGTTATTCACAGCACAGGACGAAGCAATCGCGTACTTTGATAACAATACTGAATCAAGAATTTTTAATTTAACTGGTGTTCCCAAAGAATACGGAAACATTGAAACGGCAACAATTGAAATAGACGATGAATTTAAAGCAAACACCAAATATTTTATTTCTGTAAGAGCTGAAAATATTCATGGGCAAATCAGTGATGCTTCAAACATGAAAGAAATCTACGTTTCAGAGCTAAAGCCAACAGATGTACCAGAAGAAACAACCACTGTTGACAATACAAAGACAAAGCGAGCAGCCGAGAGGAAAAAAATGGTTGGAATTATAATTGGCGTAATAGTTGCAGTAGTAGTCATAGGAATTATTGTCTATGCTGCAGTGCAGTACTTTGTAGTAAAGCCTAAAGAGAGAGCAAAGAAAGAAGCCAGAAATGCAAATAATTTAAAGATGGAAGCAAACCCAACGGAAAAAAATATCAACCCCTTGACTTCAATTCCTGCTGATGTTATAATGAAGCATCACATTGAAGTAGTGAATGCAAAAAACCAGCACAAGAGTCCGCCTGTTTTTAAAGAAGAGGACATTGAGGCGCAAAGGTCTGCTGTGGATAACAATGACAATACCGAAGTTGATACAAAAGACGATGCATCTTCAGAGCCTGTCCCTCCAAAATCTCCAAAGAGAATGACATTTGTATAATCACGATGGAAACAAATTTTCTTTTGCGAGAGAAACATAACTGAAATGTAGCATTTCATTATTTTTGATAGTCAACTTAAAGTTCAAAACATTTGTATATAATTAGAACATTGTCAATATGTACAAAGAGCATGTGAATGACACGCCATATTTTCCATAATTCTACTTTGTCATAAATCAATTGAAATCCATAATGAGCAGAGAAATGGTGGAGAACTTTCCAATTCTAGATTTTATTTTCATTGTATGTATTAATCAATAGTAATAATGTGGAAATATAACCACAAGTTAACAACTAAACATATCAAGCAAATTGTAAAATATATCTGCCACTATGCATTAAAAAATAAATACTGTAAAAAATTTGACATTTTAATAGTAACTCACACATGAAGTGAAGAAACTTCTGTATGCATTTGTGTGTATTAAATGTTTTATTCATGCTATGTAAACGTACATGTTGAAAATATATTTCAATTTGTATCTAAGTTGTCTTTAGAATCTTTTCTTCCTCACCTTGTTTTCATCAATTAACATTAAATAAAGTATCTTTCAAAATCAATGGTATTTTTTTACACAATAGGTTTATCTTACCAGTTTTTATTTTCAGCAAGAAGATATGAATTTTTATTACTCTGCAAGAATGAAGCATGCGAGTCAGATGGATTGTTGCCGAGTTGGATCATGCTTGAAGAAAAACCTCTTCCAAAAGAATATGGCACTGCACAAAAAGCTAAAATTGTGCTGATGAAAACTGCACCTATAAATGGAACCTTCAGCATATCATTAACATCCACCAGCGAGCATGGTAAAATTAGTGAAGAATCAAATAAAGTCATTTTTGATATAAAATATGATCCGGAAGAAATCATTACCACAGAAGCTCCTGGGACCGATGAGACACCAAAAAGTGGCCCACCGGTAGATGTCATTGTAGGAAGCTGTGTGGCTATTGTGCTGGTTGTAATAATCGCAGCTGTCATAATTCATATACTTGCAGAGAAAAAGATGAAGGCTAGAAAAAGAGCAGCAGATCCAGAAGGCAGAGCAGAATATAACAACAGAGTCAATTCAAAAATATTTGATGCTACTGACCACAGAAACAATGATTTGATGAGGAGAGCTGAGTCATTTCCTGTGGTACTGTACACACATGACCAAATCAAGGACTGCAAAACCAAGAAAAAAGATAAGCCGTTATATGAAACAGGTGTTGCTCCAAAGCCATGGATGAGCTTAGACATGCTGCCAAGCAACAAGGTAAGCAATAGTAAGAAAAATGGGGAAAGTGGAAGCGCAGGAAGTTCAAGCACGGACATTGCTATAGATGATGAATCGGCAAAAGAAATGAAGCAGCTTGACAATATTTCTCGAGAATCAGCACCGGAACCAGGAAAAGTAGACAGATTTTGAATAAATGGCTTTTGATTTAAAATGCCAAATGAACTTTCAGAATAAACAAAATATACGTATTTGCCAACTCCATTTTCTCATACATTATCAATCTCATATTTATTTGTTCATGCATATGAATGTTGAGGAAATATTACCCTAATCTAAAGAGGATTGTAATCTAAAGAGGATCAGTGAAAAACGTGTAAATTGAACTTCTGTTGTACATACTTCAATGCCAATTATAATGGAAAAGAAAAAAATTAGAACAATCATTTTATTGTTCAGCATCACATTTTATTGATTTTTTTTTGAAAAAATATAAAATTTCTTTATTTTTGCAACAGTGCAAAATATACTTTACTATTTTACACGATCATCAAACTGTAATTGTAATAAAGATAATATGTATTGATGTGTTTTTCATTCGCCAGTGAAATTTGGTTTCCTTTTTTCCAAAAATGCAGTCATTCCTTCCTTGCGATCGTTCTACAAAGAATAAACAGTTTTAGAACAAAAAGCATAAAATAATACATTTGAATTCTCAGATGTAATTAGAAACACTAAATTCTTGAAGTCAGTTTTTTTAATTTTGCAGTTACCAACAAAATTTTTTACTCCAAAACTTTTAATGTGCTAATGCTCTTTATTCAAAGAAAAATAATGCTAATTATTATCGGCTATACTATGCTTTTAACGCAAAAGGGCCACACAAAGAAAAAAAGAGCAAATTTAGAACCAGCTATGTTTTGCTGTTCTTTTCCACACATTAAAACCATTTTGATTTGCATTATTTTTAAGTCATTAGATAATTAAAGTAAGAAATATAATCTGAAGTAGTAGGTAATTTTATGATAGTTACATTTTCATTACTATTCTATGGCAAAAAAGACTATAGAATATGAGAAATAATGTAGGACAACTTTTGGGCAACAATCAATTTCGCTTGTAGGTCTATCAATACAGAGTTACTTTTATGTTCACTAGTTTTCAAAAAAATTGGAATGCCTGAACAACTTGACACAACAACAATCCAGTCATTTCCTATATGATTCATTTCACACCAACTCACCAAATGGGGGTTGCATGACCAACTCGGATTTTCTTTAAATTCGGCTCACAGATTGATTATATAGAGACATGGAGATGTAAAGATTTTTAGGTTCCTGCTCCACTTATTTTCTGAGATACAGGCCCTCAACGTTAATCTGCCCACTCAAAATACTGAGAAACTGATGTTATTTAATGATTCTTTCTAAAAAATTGTAACTCATGCAATATAAAAGTGTTAGGTATCTATAGAACTAGTTATGCCAGGCATTCAGAAAAAAATACTAAAATATTTATAATGAAAATTGCTGAGGTACAGGGCTCTTTGAAATTGCCACTTGATTTTGCCGATTTTGCTAAAATTCAGGATACAAGCATATAGTCGTCGCAAAAAACATGCATATACTGTCAGCAGGATATTTCTTAATGCAAGAAAAAACCAAAAGTAAACTCTTTTCATATGAATAGCTAACATATCAGTAGTTTATTTAAAAAAAATTAAAGTTTCTACTGCTCCCCCTTTATGAGAAAAAAGGCTGCCAAGATGGCCAAAATCGCAAGTTTTTGTCTTATGGCTAGTCGTTAAGCTTAAATATTTCCAAGGAGTGAGAAACCCAAGTTATGGATTGTGTACAGGACCATCATTTCGATTTTTTCCGGGGGGGGGGGGGGGCAAAGGGTGTATACACATTGAAAATTTACCAAAAAATGGCAAAAATCATGCCTATTTACATAAAAATTCATTGATTTCCTAAATTCAGGAACGGGGGGGGGGGGGGGGCAATTGACCCACTCTGAACCCTGAAATGACGGGCCTG
The DNA here is from genome assembly GCA_038373865.1 of Uloborus plumipes. NCBI lineage: Eukaryota > Metazoa > Arthropoda > Arachnida > Araneae > Uloboridae > Uloborus > Uloborus plumipes. Next base: position 17,101 of record JAXGGA010016568.1, on the reverse strand, counting down.
ATTCTGTAACCATTTATAGTAAACATCTGTACACTACCAGAAAGTGAGTAAAGCTTTGGTTATACAAATACAAATGCGACGACCAGCAACAGGCTCTGTGCCCAACAGGGCTGGTCCTAGTCAAATTATAGACCTCAATGAAGATCAATAGCCCTCTTAGAACTATCTACTCCCTTGCTCCTTACTGCCTCTTCCGGTAAACTTTTCGAAGTACCTTTGGTTATGTCTTGTTTTTTTTGGAATAAATTCCTCAATTTTAGCAAAATCGGCTAAATCAAACTTTTGTGGTGGCAATTTTAAAGAGAACTGTGCCTTAGCAATTTTTATTATAAACCTTCTAGTATTTTTTTTTCTGAATGCCTGGAGTAACTATTAAATAACATTAGTTTCTTAGTATTTTGATGGAGCGGACAAACTTTGAGGGCTAGTATCTCAGAAAATAAGTGGAGCAGGAACCTAAAAATTTGGACTTTTCCATGGTTCTATGTAGTCAACCTTTGCGCTTAATTTAAAGAAAATCCGAGTCGGTCATGCAACTCACTTTTTTTAGGCGAGTTGGAATAGAATCACTCATGTGTTTAAAACTCTATATATTTGCTACCATGTAATTCTGTTACATTGCTTATTTTTAAATAACCATTTTTTAAAATTTATTATTTTAAATCAATCCTTTAATTAAAACAATACAACTGTATATTAATCCCAATTTCATAAATAAAAAAAAAAAAAGAAAGAAAATGAAAATTATAAGTTGGTACAATCAGTTTTAGCTAAATGGTTATTTTGCATCATATCAATATTTTAAAACATAACTAAATAGTATTAAAAAGAAAAATAAATAAATTAAAAACAAATACTACCACATGAGTTCTTTTGAGAAGCATTTTGAAATCTAACAGGATGTGTAAAATATTTAACATTTGTATCATACTTTTAAAATGGTTTTCTGGTTAAAAATTTTCATTGAAAAATTTGAAAAATATACCTAAATATTTTTTTGAAATTAATTTTAAAATGTTTAGCTTAAAATGATGTTTCGTCCATGCATTTTTTGCAGGGTAGAAAAAACAAGACAATCTTCATCTTACACTGTGAAAACTACAGCCAACAAATTCAATTCTTGCTTAAATTTTTACAGTGCTTTCTGGAATAAGAAATCATGTGAGCATTGCTGCACGAAAAGAGTTCATTTAGTAATGAAAACAAACTCGAGCTGGTGGTTATTTGACAATCCACTTTATCCTTGATTGGATGCTCAAAATGAGTCGAATATTGTGAAATAATAGCATTCGAAAACAAAATTTGGGTTTCAATGAAAATATGCACTTTTAAAGAAACTAGATAGACATAAATGTTTTGAGTAGGTCTACGAAGTGGGAGTTAAAAATAAGCACTTTCTACAGGATTTGAGAAATCAGCTAAACTTTACAGCTAAACATGAAGAAAGTAATAGGTAACACTCAATCATTTTTTTTTCCGAAGTAAGTTTTTTGAAAACTGACACTAGGCAGTTTTCTACTTTAGTTATTACTACAGTCGAACCTGTTTATCTCAAAAACCTCTCTATGTCGAAATCTTTCAATTTCTATGCTTTTATAGCATAAATTTAATGTTCTGTCTCATGTTTATCTCGAATGATTTTTCCCGAAAACCTCTATATCTCGAATTTTCATGACTCTCATTTTTGAATTTCATCTCTAGCCGCCTTTATCAATGGCATAACTTGGAGATAAAAATCATCTTCAGCACAATCATTCAAAGACTCTGTTCGTACTTGAAGGTATGCATTAACTTTTTACCGATATAGTCATCACAACTAGTAAAATGTGGACTCACAACATGTCATACAGTAAAATGTTCAACAATATCAATGCAAACAATCTATTAAGTATTTATTTTTGTTCCAATTGCTTGGTTTTGTAAATTTTATCACAACCTCTGTACCTCGAATTTTTCTTTTGTCCCGTGAAATACGAGATAGACAGGTTTGACTGTATTTAATAGTTTGCACATTGGAAAAATTATGACTCCTTAGAACTTGAACAAGTCAATTTTAACAGTGAAAATAAAAATATATCTTGAGTAATTTTATATGATAAAATTGAAAAAAGAAGAAAGGAAAAAGTTGTATATAGTACAATATTACTTGTATAATACTTCATCAATATTATAGAATACTTACTGTAGCAAATGTAGAATAGAACAGCCTTTTCTCAGTCCTCAATCCTTCACTAAGTGTGGTTTCATATGCTACAATGAAATTTTCAAATTGTTATACTAATTAAATAATAATAAAAAACAATAACAAAATACAGGGAAAGCCTAAAACACTGCCATAAGAATATAAATACATTAAAACATTGGCCCCACCTTTAGCAACTAAAAAGGAAAATTTATCGTAAAAAAATTAAAGCAATTTAATTAAGACAGTTTCAAAGCAATATTACCAGTAATAATAATTGATGAAATCCAAGTTAACCAATCGGGAAAAACTAATGTTAAGGCAGTTTTGTCTCATGTAAATTTTTGTAGAGCCTATTCTTCAGAGCAAAAAGTGGAGTTTGTGGGAAAAAAACATTAACAAATATAGTTGGGGAAAACAGAACCTGGCAGCATGGTGAAGGCTTCAAAGATTCTGATCACACCATATACACACGGCCAGATTAGATTTGTCTCCAATATAACAAGCTTTCCTATACTTTGTTACTTATTTCAATCTCTTTAAATCTTCAAAATATTTGCATAAAATTTTCATTGCAAATTTCTGCCTTAACATGTCTCATTTCCAAAATTGTAAAATTCATAGTTTACCCTTGTCACTTAATCAATTGTGTTAATTGTAAATGTAATACATACTTTTAAATCAAAAATATTTATTTTAATGTCTACTATTGTTTAAAACTAATAGTAATAACAATAAAACACTTTTATAACATAGAAAACTAGCACATTTAACTTTCATTCTATACATTAGGCACAGTTTAAGTTGCTATTTTAAAATGAAGAACATAAAGCTGCTGCACTTAAAAAAAAAAAAAAGAAATTTCGTTCTGGTGAGTGACAAATACATATGAGGGTCTATATATTTTTTTTTTTTATGTGTGCCAGCCAGGCTGACAATTTCGCTGCTTCACTTTTGAAACTGTACCGTAATTTGGTATGAAGTCCGACTTCCACAGTACACGCGTGCCATAGGGACCCGTTTATAGGGTAGGCAACCTTTCATAGTACGACACATTCACACAAAGAAAGGACAAGGACATGAGAGAGAAAGCACATCTATGCCCAAGCCGGGACTCGAACCCGGGACCACATCATCCGTGGCAGACTGCTCTGACCACTAGACAAGGTGACCGGTGGGTCTATAAATACATATTATGTCGATACTATTACCATTATTTAAGCAATGCTCAGTTGACATACTTGTTTATGGAAAAGAAAGCAATAAAAAGTGCTTGATTTCAAAATAAATTTTGCAAAATAAATAAATAAAACATACCACTATTAACAGATTCTTTGCATATAGCAACAATGAGATTAGAATTTGTGCATATTTTTTCTCCCAACTTTATTGCTTCATCAACCACTTGTTCAACAGGGAACACTTTACTAACTAAACCTGTAAAAAGTAAAAGAGAACGACATTGTACAAAATTTTATTTTTAGTACGAATAAGCAAAATGGAGATAAAATTGCATTTTGAGGCATTTTCTTAGAGTGATTAACAACTTTATTTGTAGTTCAGATAACCCTTTCATAAGAAACATAATTAAAGCATTTAAAAGCCCTTTTAAAAAATCTGCATGATGAATATTAATAATTATCGATATAATCCTCAAAAATAAGGCGTTAAAAAAAAAATTCTGGTGAGAAAAGATAAAAACCTAGCAAAAATACTGGATTTCCGGTATCAATGCACAAAAAAATACTGGTATTCCTAAATAATCTTGAACGTAATAATCCCTGGGATTAGTGGTAAAAGAAAATATTTAAGGGCATGTATTGATAGAATAAAAAATAAGGCATTTGTAAGGAGTTTTTAGCAGAATTCAGGAGCTTTAAGGGCACTTATTTTCTCTTGCTAAAAAGCAGGAGTTTATGAGGAGTTTGTAAGGAGTGTAAGAACCCTGTCATATGAGATATGATTACAAAAGAAGCACTGTAAGCTGGCTTAACGCAGAAAGATGGAAATTCCAATAATACCTATTTGCATTGTAACCAGCAACTGATCGGTACCATTTTGAACTAACCCACTCTCACCCTGTCATAAAGAAGGTTGAAAATTTTAATTGGACTCCTCCAAAAAGGCATTTTCTTACAGAAAATACCTCCAATGCCCTGTTTTTTTGCCCTGTGTAAATAGATCATTAAGAACCTCAACAAGTAGAAACAACTCAACTTATACAAACAGAAATGCAAAAATTCATATATTCAGAGTATCTCGCTTTCTCTCTGTTTTGATTTCTAGTTTCAAGGTTTATACTACGGAAAAATCCAAGGTGGGATTTTTACCCTTCAATGGAACTTTGTGAAAGCAGCGTGCAATAAATTTTTGTTGAGCAGGATTTTGAAAAATATTGAGGGAAACTCCCAATCCCAGGTATAAGCGGGCAACCCTGAGTTTAAAAGGAAATATAAACAAATTCACTTTATTTTTTCGAAGAAAATGCCCAAATTGAATTTAAACATTTTTACAACTTGAAATAAAGGCATACCCCATTTTTCAGCTTCAATTGCAGTAAATTGATTTCCTGTTAGTACAATTTCCATTGCTTTGGATTTTCCAACTGCTTTGGTTAACCTTTGAGTTCCACCAGCACCTGAGAGTAAAATTACGTTAAATAAAATATTTTTAAAATACACATAAAAAATTACAAAAAATATAGCAAACATCATATTCATTAAAATTTAAGTTCAGAAAAAAATAAAATCAAGACACATGTCAGCATTAAGAACATACAGTATAGCATGTTAACATTTTTATAACCAAGAATTTAAATGACAGGCAAAATGAATAAAATGGATTCTCTATTAATTCTCAGTGAATCTACTCTAATTTTAAAAAGGACAAATTTTCGATTTGATTGCTAAGAAATACTCTTTGCAAAATGCTTATTTTCAACATTTGAAGGGTCAGGGGGAAAAACCACAGTAGTCACATTTGATTCATTTTGAGAAAAACAAAATTTAAACTTACGAACTAATAAACTTCCCCAGTATACTTGTTCTAAAATGACAATAATACATGGACTACAGTGTTTTTTCACGAACATTGCATATACTAAACGAAATTACACTTATTTTTCTAACAGGTGGTAGCATCAGTTTAAATTCCACAAAAAGTGGACTACCGTGGTTTTTCCCATGACCCTTCATTTAGGAGCTGTATTATGCACCCACATTCTTGAGATTGATAGACAAACTCAAACATACATATACTCTGGCCTGTAAAACAATGGGCAACAAGCTTTATGAGAGCATTCTCACGAGCATTTTTGAGAATATTTAGTGCAATTATACAACAGCAAAAAGTGAGGGATGTTTGGCAACAATTTAGATAAAAAACAAATAACTAAAATTGTCCTTTTTTTGCAGTTAAGATTAAGTTTTACTTAAATTCATCTACAAAAATTTTACTTTATGCAAATGCAAGTTGGTTATGTTTTAAGCATCTAGATTTTTAGAGAACTATTGACTACAGCATAGGCACACCTTCATAGTTATAATGACTTTCAAAAACGAGAGAATAGTTTTAAAAAGGGGAACACAGTTGCACATTCACATGATCTGACTTACTTCAAGGCATTTTTGAGATTTGGAGGAAAAATAATACATACTAAAAGTGATAATTAAAAGGTTTTGTGAAGAACTAGACAGAAAAAACGTTTGCTACCTATCCCAACTTTTCGTTTAAGATTTCAATTTTCAAATTTTTTACCTCTTTATTACTTTCATGAGCCTGATTTTAAAAATTTAAATTAATTCCTATATTTATTTCAAACAGTTCTTTCAAGAAGAACACTTTAATGTCCCCAGTATAATTTCGTAAGAAAAAAAAAATTTAAAGTTTTACCAGGAATTGTTCCAATTAAAATTTCTGGTTGTCCAAATTTTGCACTTTCTCCTGCATAGATTATATCACACATCATAGCTAATTCACAGCCACCACCAAGCTATTATTAGAGAAAAAGAAATTATGAAATTTACTCTTAAACCCCTAATATTTTCATGAAATGTGTAACAGTTGTGTGGACATATTTTACTTTACATTGTATCTATATAATTACAAAATAAAGAAACATAATATATCAGAATGTAAACAAATTTAAATGATGCAAACAGAAATAGATATACTTTGTACTATAAACTCAACAAGATAAATTATTCATTATAAGCAGTTTTCCGTGTGAGTTAATTATAGTGAAAAGCACTATTTATGAATGCTTTCTAAGGAGCAGCATGATTTTAAAATATTAACTGCTTTAATTATGTGTGATCATTTCACAATTAATGAGCGCCAATATTTTAAATAAATACTGACCAACTGTAAATATGATAAAACAAATAACTGAAGTACATGTACGATGCACTTTTTTACACTTTAGTATGCATATAATTACAAAAACAGTTTCAAGAGTTCTCGAGATCTCTGCTTTGTCCATTAAGGGGAAAAAAAGAGAGAATTTTTTTTTTTCTGTTGAAGCTTTAGTTTCCACAAGATGTATTACTACTCCCTATTTCTGTGTTGGTGAAATCTATTAGTTTTCATTCTCAAAATATGACAGAAAAGAATTTTTGTGAAGTTGAAGTTTTAAAACCTTTATTTCAGGACATTTTTGGATGAGTTACAAAAGCAGGAAGGGGGTTGTAACTTTTTCAATTTGATGAAGTCCTGAAAATTCAATTTTTGACTTCTTTGGTGACTTGAAAGAAAAATATTTTTTTTTCAAACATAAATTTATGCTATCATTATTTATGAAATGATATGGATATTCCTTGAACAAATTTCAAAACTGGAGTCTTAACATTGCACAAGGTTTGAGGGTGCACAATCCAGAAAAATAGTACTATGAGTTACACAGAAAAATATTTTTAAAATAATAGGGATGTGGGGCACTCTAAAGTCTATATACGCTACTAGGAAGGAGAGAACACGTTAATGTGTTTGGAAGTTCTCTCCCAGAAATTTTTCAAAATTAAAGTCTTAAAATTGCAATTTTAAGCTGATGGTATTAGGAATCTGGTGATCTCCTTGGAAATACGTAAAAATTAAGATCTTAAAGCCGCCATAAAGAGTGAGCGCGTCAGATCCACTTGTGTCTCCCAGATCCCCCGTGGTAAATCATTAGGTTACTGATTCACATAATCAAGGGCAGATAAAGTATAGGTTGGTTTTTGAGAGGGTTATTATCAAAAGGATACAGATTCATAAGTGTAATATTAGGGAATAAATAGGGGGTCTGGGATGAATATTTCAATAGGTAAATCTTCAATATGCTGCTGTAGACTATCTTTCACTACTTAAATACCTCTTCCTTTGGATTCCTCTTTCTGCACAACTAAGGGCAACATTAAATCCTACGATACCTTTTAAATACAAAAGAATATTTGCTTTTTTGTTGTTTGAACTTTTAGTTTTAGTACTGTATTTTCAGGTAGATAAGCAGCACCACCATCGCACTTCCCAAAATTCAGGAGAAAAAAAAAAGTGTTTCATCAGATACGCCGCATCAGTGTATAAGCCACATAAAACTTAGTTAAAAATTAAATCTGCAAGAACCTATGCTGCAGTATACTCGTATTGGCAGTATTGACATCGTTAAAAAACAATGACAAAGAATTAGTAACATTGATTTGAAAACAGTGTTTCAATATCATAGATAATTATGATAACTGCAACTTCTAGTAACCCTGTCCTACTCTGGTAGTTTCTACGGCATCCTTACTTCCCATTCCCTCTTTTTCTTAATTTATTAACCCATTAATGCTGGTTGGTACAAAAATATACCAACACGGAAAAGAAATATAACTTGTCCTTACATGGCTCTATCAGTCTAACAGTTGTGCATTTCACATGGTAAAAACTCACAGAAAGGATACTATATATAAGTTTCGTACCCTTGTCGAAAACGTGTGAGATAATAAGCTGAAAAGTTGAATGAATGCCTTATTGATGGAATGCAATTACTGATTTTGTAAGAAAAGCAGTCTTTTAAAGCATTAAAATTCCGTGCTTAAAAAATTCCGTGTTAAAGAACATGAAAATTGTGTTAAAAAACAGGATTTCAAACGCTCTTCCATTGCCCAACATTGTTGGTCATGTGGCCATATTTTTGATTTTTCCTCTGCAAAAATTATCCATAGTTGTTCTTCGATTTTTGATTTAGATTTTTGGGAATCCTATTATATCTGGAAAAATTCAGATTTAGTTGTCAATGATCTGTCTAGCACCCCTCCTTTCCCGAACATTTGGAAATCTCTTATTTAAAAACTTTTTCGTCTGTGACGTAATTTTTTGTTGCGCAGTTGTCGTGTCCAACCCTTGACGTAATAGTTTCTGCGTACCTACTCTTCCTGTTCTGTTTATTTACCCTCACGTTTCTCGCATTCCTGGTTCACTTGACTGGTGTCAGTGAACCATCATCTTTTTACACTGATGATGGGGCTTCATTCATAATAGCCCCGAAATAGCTATCTGTTAGAGTTTTCTAACTCTATTTTAACCTTTTATTTGTACTTGTAGACACGTTGTCTTGTATTTTTAACTTCAGCAATTACTGATGTTTTTCGAAGTCGGCATTAATGGGTTAACTTCCTTATCACTGACAATTTTGATTTTTTATTTGTTTTTCGCTTGGATTTGTTTTTTGATATGTTGGTTATTGTTGATGGAATTTTTTTTTTTCTTAATTTATTCTCCTTCCTTATCTGATCTGGGAAAATAAAATAACATCATCTGAATAAGCAGAATGGCTTTGGATGCGGGACTTTAATGTTCTTGTTTTTAGGTAATTAAAAAACATATCATGTACTTAAAAAAAAAAAAAAAAACTTTACATCGTATAAGCTGCCATGAGCTGCCATGGCGTATAAGCAGCAGGAGTTAAAATTCAGGTTTTACAAATACAATACAAATACAAATGTGGCGACCAGCAGCAGGCTCTGAGCCCAACTTGACTGGTCCTAGTCAAATTAAAGACCCCAATGAAGATCAATGGCCCTCTTAAAGCCATCTACTCCATTGCTCTTTACCGCCTCTTCCGGTAAGCTGTTCCAAGTTCCTACTACCCTGCTAAAATAGTAATTTTTTCGAATTTCAAGATTAGCCTGAGATTTAAACAGCTTAAAACAATGACCCCTTGTCCTGCTTTCCGTGCGAAAATCTAACCCCGTAACATCATTCATTTTAATAAATTTAAACAACTGAATCATGTCCCCTCTGGCTCTCCTTCGCTCAAGACTATACATATTAAGCATTCTAAGTCTGGAATCATAGTCTAAATTAGAAAACCCATTTACTAACCTTGTAGCCCTTCTTTGTACCCTTTCCAATAAATTAATGTCTTTCTTCAGATAAGGAGACCAAAACTGAACAGCATACTCCAAATGAGGTCTTACCAAACTTCTATATAGAGGCAGAAGAACCTTCTTAGATTTGTTTGAAATAGATCTATTAATAAACCCAAGCATCCTATTGGCTTTGTTACTAGCTATGCTGCACTGTTGACTAGACTTGAAATCCTGATTTATTAAGACTCCTAGATCCATAACATTATCTGCCCTACTAATGACTGAACCCTGTAAATAATAGCTTGTATGCTTATTTCCATGACCGAAATGCAGCACTTGACATTTCCCAACATTAACTGCCATACCCCACTTGTCTGCCCATTTAGTAATATGATCCAAATCCTGTTGCAGCTGATTTATTTGTTCTACAACCCCCATAAGTTTGACATCATCGGCAAAACAATTCATGTTTCCAGAAACATTTTCATGAATGTCATTCATAAAAATAATAAACAAAAGGGGACCTAAAACTGATCCTTGGGGAACCCCACTTAAAACCTCACTCCATTTAGAATAGTTACCCCTAACAACTACTCTTTGTTTCCTTCCTGTCAGCCAATTCCTAACCCAAACTAGAATTTTACCTCCTACCCCTATACCAGCTAACTTACTGAGTAGTGCTACATGCGGTACCTTATCGAAAGCTTTTTGAAAATCTATGTAAACAACATCTACGCATTTTTTGCTATCTAAAGCCAAGGTAACCTTGTCGTAGAAATGTAATAAATTAGTAGCACACGATTTACCTTTTCTGAAACCATACTGCAAACTACTCAACAGCCCATTATTTTCTAAGAAATTCATAATCTTAATTTTGATCAATGTTTCAAAAATTTTACATACCACTGAAGTCAGACTCACAGGCCTATAATTTCCTGCATTACCTCTAGACCCTTTCTTGAAGAGTGGTGTAATGTTAGCTAGTTTCCAGTCCTCTGGCACTATCCCTGAGTTATACGAAGCATTGAATATATTAACTATAGCGTCAACTAATTCCTCTGCACATTCTACTAGAATTTTTGGATAAATATTATCTGGTCCCGGAGCTTTTGTGGTTTTAATTTTTTTCAAATGAAGTAAAACGTCCTCCCTGGAAAATACAAAGTCCTCAAGCTGTGTAGTAGCTTGTGTCTTGCTTGTGTCAACTGTTGAGATACAGTTATCGTTAAAAACACTGGAAAAAAAGTCATTTAGAACATTTGCTATATCACCATCATTCTGAATTAAATTTCCATGCTCATCTACTAGTGGCCCAATTTGACTATTTCGAACTTTCCCAGAATTTGCGTATGCAAAAAACTCCTTTGGATTCCTGTCAATATTATCGGCCAGCTTTTGTTCCAATTCTCTTTTCTGAAACTGTACCAAATACTTAAAACTACGCCTAGCCTCACAATACTGTAGCCTGTCTGCGCTGTGACCAGTTTCTTTTAATCGACGAAAAGCAGCTTGCTTACGGTTTAGAGCATCCTTAGTTTCCCTAGTGAACCACATGGGCCAAATTTTTGTGTTTACCCCTTTTCTCCTGAAAGGAACAAAATCTCCAACTGTTTTTGCTAGTTTTTCCTTAAACTCTGTCCACTGCAAATTTACATCGCTATTGTCCAAACCTGATGAAAAAGCCGCTTTCAAACTCTGCCTGAGTGCGACAAAATCAGTATTTCTGAAATTAGGTACAAACCTAAAATTTTTGTCTTTGTGCATATCAAACTTAATCCCAAACCTAATGCTGTTGTGGTCACTATCCCCAATATGCTCCCCTACACATAATGCCTGTACAGAACCTTCCACATTGCAGAAAACAAGATCCAAAACAGTATCCTGCCGTGTTCCCTCAGAAACAACTTGATCTAAAAAACAGTCACCAATTACTTTTAGAAATTCCTCTTCTCTACTATTATTGGGGTGAGAATTATTCCAATCAATGCCCGGAAAATTGAAATCCCCCATTATAATTACCGGTCCCTTACTCGACATGTCTCTAATAATACGATACATCTGTTCATCTTGACCCTGGCTTAGATTAGGTGGCCTATAAATGTTACCCAAACGTAATTTTTTACCCTTACCGCTCATCAATTCTAGCCAAACCATGTCAATATCATTAGGTTTGTCATTTATTGCCAATTCATTGCAAGTTACAGTATCTCTAACATAAAATAAAACCCCACCACCTCTTTTACCTACTCTATCTTGTCTAAACAAATTATACCCAGGAATACACAATAAATCATAATCATTTTTGGTAGCCCATGTCTCGGTAACTCCAATTACATTCAATTTCTCATTTGTGATTATGCTTTTTAATTCTTCCATCTTGTTCCTAATACTGCGAGCATTGGTATAAAAAACCTTAAGCATGCTCAACTTGTTTTTATTCAACCCCTTACGATTTCTTGAATCAAAATTGTTGAAATGACTACTCTTATTTTCCTCCTTATTACCATTCCTAATAAAACCCAAATAGTTTGCATATTTTTGCAACCTTCTCCGTGAACCCTGCCCCCCTTTCAAACTTAGTTTTTTGACTCAGAATACTCCAAAACCAAACCACTAACCATTTTAACCCCTGTAGAACTCAGATGCAGGCCATCCCTAGCAATCCAATCTCGCTTACAATAACTCCACACGTCGATGAATCTGATATTGTGCATATGGCAAATTTCTTTGAGTATCAGGTTCATGCACCTAGCCCGCTGGTTTAACCAGCTCCTATTGACTCCGTACCTGGGCAGCAACCCAACCACTTGGACACTGGTCGAACTGTTGGTTGCTTTATCCAACAGGGAATTCCACTCGTTCCTAAATTCCTCATTATTACTACGGCCTACATCGTTCGTTCCCACCCATAAAGTGACCATATCCTCCTTATCAAATGTCCCCCTCTTCTCTGCAACCTTATTTACATCCTTCACCCGAGCCCCTGGTAAACAACACCTAGCCACCTGACGTTTTACCCTCCCGATTGAATTTCCCACCTCACGCACCATAGAATCCCCCAATATTACCCCCTTCGTCTCCCAGTCTGTCTCCTTACTGCTAACTTCCCCCTTCACCTCTGGAGTAATCCCACTAACTAACTCACAGCTAATGCCCACATCCTTTTTAATAACTTCCCCCTTTCCATCTGAATTGTTTACCTCCTCTGTCCCACAACCTGAGGCTATTTGGGCCTGCAAAATGGTCATCCTATTTTTTAAGTCCAGGAGCTCAGCACACTTAGTGCAAGTGAAATCATACTCAGAAATGGACTCCTCTTTTCCCTCATACAGGCAGAACATCTGACAAATGTCGCAAGAAATCCACCTGCTCCCCTTCCCATTCTTAACCTCTTTCAAAATGCATATAACACCCATAATAACTCGAATGATCCACTTATACAAAAGCAATACAAAAAGAGAAAAGTGCAAAATTATAAGAGTAACTACTAATAATTAAAATCAGAAATCATTTGAGTTAAAGATACAAAGAATGCAGATAACTAAGTCAGTAGTAAATAAAAATAAACTAAATTGCTACACCCAACTAAGAACACAGGCCTAACAACAAAGGAATCACCACATTTTAGGCTTAGCTCAAAAAATTGAAAAACACTTTAAGAATGCAAGTAAAGCAAAAATAAGTCTCAATGCACAGAAATACTAAATTATATGCTGAAATACAATAAAAATACCAAAACTGATACAATAAAAACAAACAATTTACATTAAAAATATCACTTAGCTCAGAGCAGCAAAAATCTCCCCTGCAACACTGGCGCCCTCTAGCGGCGATAATCAAACATGTATAATAAGCAATGTTTGTAGCATGTATAATAAGCAATTTTATGTAAGCAATGTTTTAAACATGTATAAGCCGCCACTTATTTACTCGAAAATACGGTAGCTAAATTCTTCTTTGGTAAGAAGGCAAACTACTTCATCATTGATATCCTTGTCATCACCATAAAGTCATTTTTTAAGGTCATTATCAATAACATATTCACAGTTTAGAAGTTTTAAAATGGTATTTTTAAGTTCAACACATTTTGGCTTTTCCTATCTTTTTTTAAAATTTTCTTTGGTGTCTTTAACCCTTCACTGCACGGTGTGCCAGATCTGGCACAATCCAAATAAACCGTCATATATTCCTATGATTTTTAAATACAGTTAAACTGAGCTTTGTGCCCCTTCTGGAACATTGCTATAACAGTTTAGTATGATGTTTATGCCCTAGTTAGTTGCACTAGTCTAGGTATTACAGTTCTTGCATTTTAAAGAAAGAGTGTTTGCATTTCCGTTAGAAGTGTGCTTAGTCATTATTTCCTTTGTTCTAAAAATGTTTAAATACACTTAGTGGAAAATTTGTTTATACCACTTATGGCACAAAACACATTGTAGATTATTACACGTACCGGTATACAAAGTAGGGATGCACCGATTAATCGGCAGTACCGATTAATCGGCCATAATCGGCCACTTTGCCGATTATTAATAATCGGCAAAATCGGGCCGATTAATCGGTCGAAAAAATATTTTTCAAATATTATTTTTCAAAGTATACCTTTACTAGGAAACTATGATGAATAATTTTATTAACAGTAATAATAATCCTCACAATTGAAAAAAGTTTTTTTAAAATTAATTCTCCTACTTTGAATAAATACATATATGCATAGACAATGATGCAACATTTTTCATGTGGCTATAGTTTCTCCTTAGCACAGTGCTTTCAGATAACCTCTAATTTTCAAAGAATAAAAGTATTGCATTAAATTGCAACTAAATACTAAAATATATAAATTAAAAGTACTCCTAAATTGGAGTGTTCACCACACACTCCCTCTCCCCTCCTTTTTTTTATAAATTTTATTTCCAATTAACATAACTAACAATGCGTTAATAATATTATTGACACTAATATGAAAATTGGTTCTAAGAAATTTGATAAAATATTGAAATTATTTTGTGAAAACTAGGAAAATGGAAAAAAAATTCATCTCCCAGAAATAAATTACTTACTATTTCTAAACTTGGAATTGCATGAGAGATAAAAAAACCAGTGATGGTAGAATTGGTAGTAGAAAAACAATTATCCTTATCAATTAATCGGCTCAGCCGATTAATCGGCCGATTATCAACAACCGATTAATCGGTAATCGGCCAATTTGCTTATCGGTGCATCCCTAATACAAAGCATATGCTATGTGCTTTGTGCCATATATAGAACAAACAATTAAAACATCATTTTTGGTGCACATTTTTAAGATTAATTTTTTTCTTTATTTTTCCTGAACTCAGGGCTATTTAAAAGGTAACAAATGATTTTTTTCATTAAAATATAAAAAATCGTGCAGTGAAGGGTTAACTTTGAGGAAACTTAGTTGAGGAAAAGGAAGTACAATATTTTAGTCACCTAATATTTTAGTAACCAGTATCAGGATTGTCGAGACTACTGTACATACATAATAGACTCAACTTATAATGATCTAGGACACAACAATGGCCTGAAAAAGAACCAATTGACTTAAGTGTACTGGGCAATTCCACGTGACTCACGTTACAATTTGACGTGATTTTACAAAAGTAAATGTTATATATTTTAAAGAAATACCATGACTGATTTAAATAAAGCTGTTGACAGTCATCTGGTATGCAGTGAAAATCTGTGGATGTCAGCATTTTAAATTTCAACAGAAATAAATGGTGTTTCAACCTGAATTTAACAGCTTGACTCACGTTACAAAAAAATCTGGTATGGGTCCCACACTACTTCCTTTTACGTGTAAATTTCTTTGTAGATGCATTAGTGTTAAATTTATGCTATGAGAGAGCAAGATATCAATTCGAACATTTACACCCCTAGTTTGCTTCGAAACAATGCAAAACAAATGTTTTACAATGATTCATTTACTAAATATCGCCGATTTTAACATCATTCAGTGAATTTTTCGCCAAATATCGCCAATTGCGCCAAATTGAACCCAAATTCAAAAAAAAAAAAAACAAAAAAATTCGCCAAATTTGTCGCCAACTTGGCGATATGTCGCCAAGTTGGCGTCAAACACTTGGCGACCAAAAGCTTGGCGACATAACGGAAAGTGGTCGCGCCAATGCATATCTTTCCCTCTGCATTGTAATTAACACTAATTTTCCCCAAAAAAAGGGGTAAAACACCCCCTTGGGAACATTCAAATGCAACCACAAGGGGAGGTGCACAACTAGACCATCCTCAGAGCCTACATACCAAGCTAGAAGCTTCTACGGCATATAGTTTTTGAGTTATGCGACCCACATACGCACACACGTACATACAGACGTCACACGAAAACTCGTCGTAATTAACTCGGGGGTGGTTGAAAAATTTTTTTCGGCTGCTTATATGTTGGTAGGTACATATGCACGTGCTGACAGGTCAAAAAAACTAAGGAATTTTCATTCGGGGGTGAGCAAAATCAAAATTTAGACTCAAATTTGAGTGATTTTTTTTTCGCGATCACAATACTTCCTTTACTACGTAAAAGGAAGTAAAAAAGGAACTCAAGTTTTTTGGGTAATTAAAAACCTAAGATTCCTGCTCATTCAGAATAATAAAATTTAAAAACTGCTTTTCATGGCACAAAATATGTTTCTAAGTTGTGATATATACGAAAATTAAGTTCATTCTGCAGTCACTAATTAAGTTATTCAATATTTTGAGTGTGACTCAAGTTACATAGTTTCGTGACTCACGTTACATCTCCGTTTTAGTCCTTTACTTTACATCTTATTTTGAAAATTTTGTGTAGAGATTTCACCTAAATTCAATTAAAATTAATGCTTAATGGCTTGTTTTCTTTAGTTGATCAGTTTTAAATACAGTAAAACCTCTCCGAGCGGTCACTTTTACAAAGCGGCCACCCCTCTTAACGGCCAATTTTTTGCAGCACGAATTTTTTGTCCCATGGACCTAGGGTTAAAATTCTTCTTAACAGCTGCCATCTAACCCCTCTGAACGGTCACAGAGTGGATTCATCAATTCAATTTTCCAAAACATATGTTTGTCTTTTTTTATACTACTTCCCGTATTTTCTCTGTGGCTGCATTGTACTGATTTCAAATTCTCAATTCATACATCTGGAAACTTTTACAGGATACTTACTACACACCATTACATTTCATCTGATACCAATCATAACATTTAATGTTGCATAATGGCTGTAAAATTAGTTGACTGCTGTCAGAAGTAGGCTCTTCAAAGTACTTACTTCTCTCATCCACGACTACTGATGAATAATTAAATTTTAAGCATCTCAAAAGAGAACAAGTGAGATGTTGACCTTGCTTTTTAAAATTTCTCTTATGTTCCAATTTTATATGTATAAAAAAAATTATCTCACTCAAGCTAATTTTTTTAATCATTTTTGTTTAGATTTTCTTTGGATAAATAATTTTTTTAGCATGAGTCCAGTGGACATTGAAATCTTCTTTTCAAATGTATATTACATTTACGGATGAGTATTGAGTAACTCACTTATGACTACAGTTTAACTGTGAGGTGAATTAATTAAATT
>JAXGGA010016567.1:0-26388 GCA_038373865.1 Uloborus plumipes | reverse complement strand
ATTTTTTTTACAAAAAATCTGTATTATATCTTACATTTTGAGAGTTTTTGAGTCTGGGAAAACTGATCAAAGTATCACTGCAACTTCTACGTTAATCAAAAACTTACTAGATATTTACACAAAAACAAACTGATATTGGAGCCTTGTAGTTGATTCACATGAATTAAATTTACAAAATTGTAACAGGAAAATGTTATGACAGTATTACACATATGAAAATAAGATAAGAGTTTATTCGTTCTATTTTTAAACTCAAAATGTGTTTTTTAATTTTTTTTAAAACTTAATTTGGAAATTTTTTCTGAATAGTCAGTCGTTAATTTATGAAAATCACTTTCTCTGGAAGTGATCACATTATTGAGTGGATACTATTGCATTAATTACTCTTTCAAATTTCTTCCTACTCATATTTTAATTTTATTTTTTGTTCAACTGTGAAACATTTAAGATAGATTGAAATCTAGATTAAAAAAAATAAATAAGTTTTTTTTTTTTTTTTTTTTTTTTTAAGCTTTTGATATCAAGAACGAAATATTGTTGTACTCAAAAATCTTCCTGATGGTAAACTTAATAATAAAACAAAAACGCGCGATGAATTTATTTACTAGTTAGTGTTCAGTCACCTACTATTTTTATTTCTTCCTTTTCTTTGGATCAATTAAATACAAATACAGTTTTCGCTGTTTTAAAACCTTAAGAGTATCATTACATTGGAACACTAATCGTTTTTCAGAGGTTTGAGTTCGAGGAAATACTTTTTAAATACTGCTAACCTTTTACTTTTATTAAAGTAAAAATCAAATTCGAACAAATTACCAACATCACGCATTATCGCATTCGTGTAAAGCTTAAGACCTCTCCTGCTCTTGTCCACACCGTTTGTGACAATTTTTTAGAAATGAAACCCTTGGGCGAGTACGAAGCCAAACTTGCACCTTCACGGCAACCCTGTTTCTGCTTGAAACCGGTTGTCCTATTCGAACTCGGCTGTTGTCGCTACTCTGAATACTACGTATTCATATAGGACTCTAATTTCACCCGATTATAATCCAATTTTTTTCCCCCTTCTTTTTAAAACAAAACCTTAAACTAACAGAAAAATTCCTTAAAATTCTGAGTATATTCGTTTTTCGTTTTTAATAATAGTAAGAAAGTTTGATAGGAGATTCCCCAAAATTGTTTTTAATATTGTAGCTCTACTGCAGCGCTTCTCGTGGATGCTATGAAATTCGCAAAAGATTAATCAAAGTTAAGTATTGGTTTCTCTTTCTGCACTGTACTCTACACTGTTTATTTTGTTGTGTTGTCTTGTTTCGCATTAGGCCGAAGCCATTAATATTTATATGTTGGACTTTTAAATTCATATTTAAGTAAGTTGTTATTCATTGAATTGTTTGCAGTGTTTTCTTTCTCATCAATGAATGAATTAAACTTAAGTGATTAAGAATCTACATTTACACTTGACGTTTTTAGAACTTGCGTCACTTCATTCTGTAGTTGCATGATTTTTCCTTCAAAACATTTTTTGTTGATGTAATTTTAGGACTGAACAATCGAGCATGAGCACTTGTGTACTTATTTTTTTCACATAGCTTGGAATGTGATTGATACTTTATTTTATTACTTGTGTGTGTTTTAAAATTTAAACAATATTTTTTTTAATGTTCATAAAGGTTTTGTTTGCTATTCTTTTTTGGTCATCAGAAGCATTTAATTAGTTTCAACTGCTGTTTGCTATAAAAAGGCTTTACTTTTCAGTCTGTAGTTGCATGGTTTTCTCTCACAAAATATTTTTTGTTGATATAATTTTAAGACTTCTGAAAGATAAAGCGCATTCTCTTTATTATATTAACTTGGAAGGTAATTGGTACTTTTATTTTATTACATGTATGTGTTTTAAGATTGTAACGGTATTAATACTTTTTGTTTTGGAAAATATTATATATTCAAACCTTGATCCGACAGAGCAAAGTGAGAGTTATAAACAATTTTGATAACTGAAAAAAAAAAGAAAGAAAACATGCATCAAAATAACTTGATGTTCATAAATTCAAAATTAAATATAACTAACCTTTCTTCCAAAGAAGATACAAATGGATTAGGATCTAACATTTAAAATTATGATTTTTTAAATATATTTCTCATGTAATTTTATGATTCTCTTTGTCAAACCAATTTAAATTTGGAATATGGTGCTTATAACCTAATAATATCATAATAAAAAATGACTCTTGTTAAATTATGCTCCTTTCTTTCTACAGATCATGGATTCCGTGGATCAGTCTGAGTTTCTTCAGAGCTGGTTCGATTTGAGCAAATCCGACTATGCTAAAGTCATCTTCTGTGATTTATACCATTCTCCCGAAGATGGTGCTGTTGGTTGCCGTTTTCAGATCACCGACAATGTTCACGAAGATCCTTGCGATTATGTAGGCCTATTCCGTGTTGGTTATGAAAGCCTGGAGCAGTGCATTGCGTCTAAGATGCTATGTGAGACAGAATGTGAAGAAGATGGCAAGCAGCTACGATGCATTTTTGAAAGTGAGTGTTATTCAGTGTTTCATTAGACTTTTTATCGTGCTTTGAAAATCTGCTTTGAACTGAAAAGTTTACCATGGAAGGAATTAGAAATTGAAAAGAGAAAAACTCGTCAACTTAAAAGCTTTTTGTATTTTTAAAGGTAGGAGAAAGGATTAATTTAGTGTAAGGCTTTGAGTTCTAATAACCTAAAGTATGAACTGTTTCTTCTGTTGTTTGAGGGAGCTGATAGATTTTAAGTATGCGAGGTGGAGTCATATCTTCTCTAGGACTGTGGTTACTACTGCCGTGAAAAGATCACTAAAAATACTAGATCATTTAAATCTTTAGCATGCAATAGCACTATTTGATGAAGGAAAACCAGTAGATGGATGAAATAAAAAGCAGGTGAAACGCATCTATATGGCTCATACTGTTTGGACCACTTTTGTTGTTCTAAGTAAAACATTAATTTATACAAATACAAATACAAATGTGACGACCAGCAACAGGCCCTGGGCCGAACTGGGCTGGTCCTAGTCAAATTATAGACCCCAATGAAGATCAATGGCCCTTTTACAACTATCTACTCCCTTGCTCCTTACCGCCTCTTCCGGTAAACTATTCCAAATTCCCACTACTCTGCTAAAATAGTAATTTTTCCGAATTTCCAGGTTAGCCTGAGATTTAAACAGCTTATAACAATGACCCCTTGTCCTGGTTTTTAACTCTCCTTGTCCTAAAATTTAACTCTATAACATCTTTCATTTTGATAAATTTAAACAATGAAACGATTAAGCTGTATGATTTTAAAGATTTAAAAGTAATCTTAAAAGTCGGGAAATCTCAAGGAGCTGACACAAATATTTAAAGAGAAGTACTTCTCAAAGTAACTTTAAGGTCAGAATGCCTTCTTTAATTGTTCTTATTTGAATTTTAAAAAAAAATCTTTTTTTGTAAAAAAAGAAGAGGTTTTAGGATGGAAATAAATAATATAAGTCCTAATGTTTTGCAATAAAATATTTAATGTTTGTTATATTTTACCATTGTTTGTTTCATTCATTTTGTAAGGATAAATTCTCATTGCACTTAAGTAATACTTATAAACTTGACAGTATCGTCTTTCTTTCTTGATTTTTTTTTTTTTATTTAGAGAAATTTAAATATTTTTTTTATTAAGGTGAAGACCTTCCTGATATTGATGATGGATTCTATCAGTTTTTATACATCACTCGTGACAATGAAGTATGTGGAGCAAGTATGCCATTTGAAATCAAAAAGGTAAATTAGTATTTAATTTTCAGTATTAATTTTTCTTTTGTATTGGAAGATTTTGCTTTAGTTGACTTTATTAATTAATCATTAAATAGAAATACACCATGATGTTATGATTTTGTTACTTTATGTCTTGACTGTTAAATTAAAAAAAAAAACTGAAAGCAATAGAAAATGTAGTTTCTTACATTATGTGAATTTCTGGCTTTTTTTTTTTTTTTTTGAATAATTCAACCTTCAATCAAAATTAATTCTTTTAGGTTAAGCTCCGTTTATAAACGTTTACTGAAAAAAGAATGGAACTAAATTTAGTGCATACTTTTCAAAAGTGTTTTTTTTTATTGATGAAATAATTGCTTAAATTTTATGAAAATATAAGTAACCTATATTTATATCAGAGCTATATTAAGAGTGCTTGATGACTTTTTTAAAATTGTATCAAAATATGCCTTTTGAAATTTGTAGTATAACTTTGATATTGTTATTTTTCACTTAGTTAAATTTAATAAAAATGGAAAATATATATTGTTGCACTATACTGTATCAGAAAAATCTCATATCTCTTATTAACCAAAATAACATAACTTTTTTGCACTTTTTAAAGATTGCTGCTGAAGAGGCTTCTTCTGATGAAGATATTGTAGCAGAAAAAGGTGAGGAAGACATCAATGACTTCTTAGTTGTCCGCTCTAATCTTGTGGAGAAAAATCGTAGTTTGCGAACATTAGTGGAAGAGTATCGTTCCCAAAATGAAGCTTTAGAAGCTGAACTAAAGAAATTTAGAGATGAAAAAGAGAAAGCAGAGAAAGAAGTAAGTTAATTTTTTTGTTTGAAGAAATGCTTGGTTTCTTGCCTGCAAATCGTACGTTCGGGATAAAAGAGTATTTAAAAATAGAAATTTAGTTTATTACTAATGCAGTTAAAATAAATTTGTGTTTGTTATTGTTTTTATAGGATGTCATTGGAAACTTGCACAAAGAAATTATGTGTTTGGGCCGACAGCTGTCTATGGAAAGAGCCAAAATGGAAGGTTTAAATGGAACTGTTCTAAGATTGACAAAACATTTAGAGCTTGAAGAAAAATTTAAATCATGCCTACAGGCAGCCAAAAATAAACTTTCAGATGACAAAGAGCAGTTGCAAAGAATTATAAAGGTAAATTGTTTTCCTCCAGAGCTTAAAATAAACATTTATTGTGGAAAAAGGAAGAGAAAATGTTTTATAGATACTTAGTCCAAGAAAAGGATTCTATTTCAAACTTTTTTTTGTTGAATTATCAATATGAAATGGTTGAAAGTGTGATTGTAAGAAGCATATATGCGGGATGCAGGGATTTATTATGAAAGTATTCTATTTTTACTTAGTTATCAAAATAATGTTGGAAAACTTTCTTTTTTTATTAATCTGTTTTTTAAACAATATTCATATCTTTTTGAATCATGTGCTTTTAAAATAAATTTGTATAATAATTTACCTTGATAAGCTTGCATCATAAGCATAATTGTGGAGGTCTGGTTGTGGAGATGGTACGCATGCTGTACCGCAAGTCTTTTTACCTTTGAGGACGGGGTTGAAATCTTCGCTTCTACCCTTTGGACTAGGAGATTTTTCCAAGATGTCATAAAATCTTACTGGGAGATTACGGTTTTGTATACAAACCGCGAAGTCATAAAACCTAAGTGCTTGCCGTTGCACCTTCCATTTTCAGAGGAAAAGGGACCTGCGATTCAACAGTTGTACCGGCCCGTCTTGAAAGGAAAACTTCTATACGAATAGCCCGGATCCAAAGGGTTAACCAGAGGCATTGTAGTATACCCAATAGCTTGCGCGCACAGGGGGGGGGGGGGTGATGCACATAAAATATATTTTTAGTATTAGTACAAGCATAAACTTCTTGAGCTAATATGAAACAGGAAACGTTTTTGCACTTTTTTTGCCTAATTTATTTACTACTGTTTTAAAGGAATATTTTGTTTTATTTAATTAACCTATTTTTAGTATGTCATAACTTTGAAAATCTCCAATTGAATTTGGAAAATAAGCGAATGTGATTATCATAACTTTATTTTTCCTTCATTCTCTAACATCACAGATTGATTGAATAATATTCTCATATAAAGAAGCACAGAGAAGAACACAAGTGACCCAATCACCAAAAACCTTCTTCTAGTGATGTAACTGGATGTTTATTTTAAAGCGAACTAGTACTTCAAACTTTTGCTAAAAATTGAACTTTTGTTGATAATGTAAATTTTAAGTGTTTTCCTGAAAAATAAGTCACATTTATTGCTTTTCAAACCCAGTGTTGATCTCAGTAGTTATAAAATCATGACTTTTTTCCAAAAAATTCTGCCTTTTGGAATTCAAAAAAATTAAACAAAGAATTTCCTGGAAAAAATAATGCTAAAATTTTTTAGCAATACACAATTTAAGGAAAATCCTCCGTAAAATAATGCAAATAGTTATTAAAATGTGATTGTTTTGACTTTTTGATCAATAACTGCAGCTTTTAACAAAATTGCAAAATTGTCTTAATTTAAATAGTTTCTTATTTGACATGGATCATATCTCTTTATTTTATCTATGCATTTTGTATATTATCTTATGCTTGCAATATTATCTCATGCTTAAATACATTTTTGATTAATTGATTTATTTTTTATGAATTAATTTGACTCATTTTATTAAAAATTAGAATTACTTTTATTAGAAACGGTTTTTGCCTGCTTTTCCCCCTCTAAAATGTTAGAATTTTTTTATAATTTTTGTGAATTTGACTACATGTTGCTAAGAAACACATTAGATTGAAAATTGAACTAAGTATGCACTATCACGCGAAATAATAGTTTTTAAAGGAAGTCCTTTTAATCCGTTTTAATTAGTCATTTGACTCTCAATTTTTAATAAATAAAAAAAATTTCATGCCTATTACTTTTTATTTAAAATCAAGTAGTAATTTGGGAAGCAAAGTTATGAAGTAAAAAATTATTCAATCATTTTCTAAAACTCACGACTAAAAAGTTATTCAGTTCACAAATTTCACAGATGTTTCTTGCCTTTTCAGGAAAAAGATGCTGCTTTGACTCGCCAGATCAATACCTTAGGACAAGATAAAAATATACTGCTGGAACAATTAGAAGATAGTCGTACCATGATCAGGGCTCTTGAGGACAGCAAGTTGTTGGCTCTGAGAGAGATGAATGACCTTACCAAAGTAATAGGAGAAGTATGTTGTCTCTTGTGCTTGGAATACTGGCATGATATTTGGTTTACTATATCAGAAAATTACTTTGTCACTTAAATTAATGTTATCTCTCCCCCCCCACACTGTATTTATTGTTTATTGTTTGCTACTTTGAAAATGTTATGTGGCGGGAAATATTCATACTTTTAAACATGACTCTTCCCACTTTTAACACATATATTCCCGAATTTTAGTTCTTTACGATGACTAGGTGTAAATTCTAAAGGAGACGCTTTCAAAATTATAAAAAAATGAAAATTAAAATCTTTTTAAGTTGCAAGATTTTTTTCCATAATTTTTTAATTTTTTAAAATAAATTTGCTCGGGGCATCCCATAACATATTTTGAACACAGGATAAAAAAATTTTTTTTTCAGCGCAATAAATTATTGAATGAATTAAGAAGAGAAAACGATGATTTGAAATGCCGATTAGATGATGAAATTGCTGTGAATATAAAGGTATGCTATAACGTCAGTGTTTAGTTTTTCTGTATTTTTTAGTTGTTTTGTCTTCAAAATTGCTAGTGTTGATGTTGTATTAAGAAAAAAATTGCTTCAATTTTAAGTAACAATTATTCTATTATTACACTGATTTCGCTCCATTTATTTGATACTGTGTTTTTTGCCTCAGGATGGATAGGCCAACATTTCACATAAATTTACAAATGTTGTGTTTTTTTTTAAATTTCACTTGAGTCTTTCAACCCACAGTTTTTTGGAATCAGAAAATTTTTGAATGGTAGAAATTTTAGTAAAATATTGAGGCACTTCATTTATTTTTACAACACTCTTAAGCAGTTTTTGGTAGAAGGTATTAGAGTTAGATTATTAATTAAAGTCTTAGAGAGAGATATGAATAGTGCTAAAATATTTAGATTGAATGAAGATAGTAACCAATAAATATTATATGCTGTAAGACATGGCTATTATTTTTAACAAAGGTTGCTGTAACTGTTGGGCAACTGGTGCCCAACTGTTTTATTTTTGTGTGTTATTAAGGAAAAAGATTTGTAGTTTTTTCCCCCTCCATGAATTTGACTCATAACCTTTCTCTAGCAGTAAGTAAAAATCACAAAAAATCATCTAAAATTAAAAAATCTTCTAAAATTGTATATATTAATTTGTATTGAAGTTCAAATAATTTATGTTTGAAATATATGTGGAACACACAGTTATTTTATTTAAATAAGATATGTAAAACATTAGGTGCTTTTTTCTTTCGAACATGCTAAAAGCATAACTTTTCTATATATTTTGTGTAGCAAAAAAAGCTTATTACTGAACTGAAATGTGAAAATCTCGCTTTGGTTCTCAAACTCGAAGAAACTGATACAGATAATCACAAGGTATTATTACTTTTTTAAAATATTAAATTGTCTTTAAAATTTTATTGCATTGTTTTATGTTTTTTAAATGAAGTGTAAACATAGAAACTTCTAAACAGTAACCATCCGCTAAAAGCAACAGCAAAACCCATTGTGACTGCTTGCATTCCATAGCTCTTTTTCCATGTTGAAAAATTGACTTCTGGCTCATTCCACGTCAAATCGCCTAATTTAAATAGTCGGCCGTGCCGTCATGTCTCGGATTTTGTTCAATATTTTTTTACGGATAGATACCTATGAGATAAACTCAAATTAATTTTTTTAGATTTTTTGAATAAAAATTAAAGGTTGTAGAATTTTTTGAAATTTTGATTTTTTTAGAATTTTTGCTTTTTTATTTTTGGTATGCATTTTGAAAAAGCTCTATAACTTCCTCATTTTTCATTCAATTAAGCCAGTTTAAGTATCATTTTAAAGCTAATTATTTTCTCCTTCAATATTAGTGACAAAAATGAGATTGTGAAAAATAGAATTTTGCCAATGGTCGTCTGAAGTCAGATTTTGTGTTTTTTCGATTGGTATGTTCAATAGGTCATATCTCCGGAGTACCAACTAAGAACTGCCCAATTTTTTTTTTCAGTGATGACAACATTATATACTTTTTATGTATAAAAATTACGAGGGTGTTTTTTGTTGTTTTGGAATAAAAAATTCAAGTGTGTTTTTTCAGTTGGTATGATCAATAGGTCATATCTCCGGAAAACCAGTTAACAACTGCGCCATTTTTTTTCCATAATGAAAACATCATGATGTTTTTATGATCAAGAAATTATAACGAAGTTTTTTTGTTATTTTGAAATAAAAATGTAACATGTTTTTTTTAAAAAACTTTACTTTAAAATCAACTTTTGAAACTTAAATTTGAGATTCACTCAGCATCACACGTCACAAGCAGGTGAAAATGTATCCTATTTATTACATTCAAATACTTGATGGTAGTTTTATATTGTTCTATTGCTTGCATGCTTTGGTAGTGAAAAGTCGCTGCAGATTTATTTTACTCTTCAGTAATTATTTGCTAGCCACTCCATCAACCGATAGGAATTACGATAAAGTAAACTGAAATGTCTTTAAATATACTTTCATTCATAGTTTGACAAAGAAAGACTCGCGAGCTCTTGGTGGTTGGAAAAAATTTATATTTGGTTTCCATTATTCTGAAATCTACGTAACATTTTATAATTTGTTATCAAATGAAAGCATAAAAAATTCATGAATAACAATCTTTATTTCTACGATATTCCGACAGTGGCAACAAAAGGTTTTTCAAACACAGAAACCTTCTTCACTAATATACCCTTCGTGTCTAATGGCTTGAAGAAGTAATTCTCTCTGCTGCCTAATATTATTAAGGCTCTTTCATATCTTTGCTTTAAAAAATCTTTATTTGCAACCACTTCCACTGCTGTAACGAAAAACATCTGTATCCCCTTTGTTTTGAGAGGCAAATTGAAATAGATCATGTGCATTTAAAATCTGTCCTACGAGAGTTCTTTGAAGACTTGCTCTTATTGCAAGCCGTTTTATTGTGCCCCTACTACATCGCATGCATTCTTGCCATGACTCGTGGCAAATAAATGCCATTCAGCTGCCATGTCGTGGTCTTCCTTGTGATAGCATAGTTTTTTTTTTTTTTAATTTTACGGAGTTTTTAAACTTGGCGAAAACTTGATTTTCAAAGAAATTTGTTTCAAAAATTCAATATATTTTTTAAATTTCAGAACAACAAAAAACAACCTTCTAATATCTTGATCATAAAAAACATTATGATGTTTTCATTATAGAAAAAAAATTGGCGCAGTTGTTAACTGGTAATCCGGAGATATGACCTATTGATCATACCAACTGAAAAAACACGTTTGATTTTTTTATTCCAAAACTACAAAAAGCACCCTCCCAATTTTTTATACATAAAAAGGGTATGATGTTGTCATAACAGAAAAAAAGTGGCGTGCAGTTCTTAGTTGGTAGTCTGGAGATATGACCTATTGATCATACCAACTGAAAAAACACGCTTGAATTTTTTATTCCAAAACAACGAAAAACACCCTCCTAATTTTTTATACATAAAAAGTATATGATGTTGTCATTACTGAAAAAAAAAAATTGGGCAGTTCTGAGTTGGTACTCCGGAGATATGACCTATTGAACATACCAATTGAAAAAACACAAAATCTAACTTCAGACGGCCATTGGCAAAATTCTATTTTTCACAATCTCATTTTTGTCACTAATATTGAAGGAGAAAATAATTAGCTTTAAAATGATACGTGAACTGGCTTAATTGAATGAAAAATGAGGAAGTTATAGAGCTTTTTCAAAATGCATACCAAAAATAAAAAAGCAAAAATTCTGAAAAAATCAAAATTTCAAAAAATTCTACAACCCTAAATTTTTATTCAAAAAATCTAAAAAAAATAATTTGAGTTTATCTCATAGGTATCTATCCGTAAAAAAATATTGAACAAAATCCGAGACATGACGGCACATAGCCTTAGGCGATTTGACGTGGAATGACCCTTCTTGCAACTCAGAAACACAGGTGTTCAATGAATTTTGCAATTTTGTGCAAGAAGACGTTCTCTCATTTTAAGCTTTTATGATGTTACTTTTGTTACTCAAATTATGAAAATTAACTTGCCCACTTCATTCACAAAAAGGTTGCAAAATTTTTTACGGAATTGGAAGTAGTATATCTATTTGGAGCAACTAGCTGACCTGTTACAGGGTTTGCACGCTCCTTCAAAACTCCTCCAAAACTCCTTCATTTTTAACTAAAAAATGATCAGATAAGATTTGTGCTAAAATATAACTGCAGTTAAGAACCAACATAAATAAAGCACAAATTAGGTAGAAAGTACTGCAAATAGCTGTTTCGAGGCTGCAATGGGGCCTCTTCGTCAGTGCAAAAAGTTCAGCACACAACTTGAAAGCTATGAGTTCTCTCACAACTTTCATGTTGTGTGCTGGAAAAGGCAGGAAACACCGAATTCTAGATTCAACAATTTTGTGCATAGTTGTTCACTTGGGAATTAGCTCGTAAAAAAAAAGAAAAAATATCCTGATGTAATGCTACAAGAAATTTAAAAAGAAAATGTTATTGATTTTAATTCAATTTGTAGCACTAAACATAGAAAATAAATTACTGAAACTAATCCGTTTAAAAAAAGTCAGGATTGCATTGTTAAAGCCTTTTGTACACAAGGTTAAAAATTAGACAAATTTCCAATCATTTTTTAAGCATGTTCATTACTTTTTATTTTTCTCCTTTTAAAAATTGTTTATTTTCTTCAAAAAACATTTAAAAAACATGATAGCCAGACCTGTGAATTTTCAAAGTTTTTTTCGCACGAGAAAGAAATTACGATACATAAATTGTTTTTCTGAATATCATATCTGCTTGTTGCTTTTCTGAAATAATACAAATGCAAAAGTGATGACCAGCAGCAGGCTGTGGGCCCAGCTTGGCTGGTTGGATTCAATTTATCAATCCCTATGAAGATCAAGAGCCCTCTTAAAACTATACCTCCCCCCCCCCCCCATTGCAAATAGCAACCACTTTTGGTTCACTATTCTGAATGGATACAAGTCTGTTGACGTAGAAATTTTTCAAGATTCTTGATTTCAAGATTTGCTTAGGATCTGAACTGCTTAAAACAAATGGCCCCTGGTTGCCATTTGTGCTGAAATTTAGCCCATATGCATCCTTCATTTTAACAAACTTAAATAACTATATCATGGCCCTTGTTACTCTCCTTTGCTCAAGGTTATACATTATTTAGCATTCTAAGCCTGTAGCCATAATCTAAATTATAAAGCCCATGTATTAACCATTTAGCTCCCTTTTGAACACTTTCCAATAAATCGCTACCTTAATTTAAAGATATATAAAAGAGACAAAACTTCAAAACAAATTGAAAATTTTATTGAAATAAACATTGAAAACAAAGAAAATATATGCCATTTACCATACCATACATGGCATTACTTTGATTTTGAATATGACATCATACAGATGGTATGAAAAAATCTGGTATGAACCCCACACTACTTCCTTTTACGTGTTAAATTGAACCCAAACTCATAAAACAATTTTTTTGCCAAATTTGTCGCCAATTTGGCGATATGTCACCAAGTTGGCAACAAGCACTTAGCGATCAAAAGCTTGGCGATATATCGCCAAGTGGTAGCGCAATTTATATCACTTAAGTCTGCATTGATATTAACACTGATTCACTCCAAAAAGGAATAAAACACCCCCTTGGGAACATTCAAGTGCAACCAATGTCCTCCCGTGACCTCCCATTAGGGCACCCCTACCTTCGCTCAGTTTAGGTACAAAGGAAAACGGTTTTTGCTGCTTGATACAAGTTTTGCACAGCGATTCATATTATGTTCATCCTGCAGACATGCAGATACTGCCGTTTACCTGCCCAAAGTAACGAAAAATGCAGTTACTGCTAATTACCATTGGTTAAAAACAGTTTTTTTTCATCGGAAAACACAAAAAGATGCTTGTACCAAAAAACTTATGTGGCATAGATTTCAAAAATGCAAAAAAATTAAATCGAAAAATTTGCAGTTACTGCCCTTTACCTGCCCACGGCAGTATGGTATCCTATTTTTCTTTGTTATCATTTTTTCTTTTGAATGAAATTTTCAATTTGTTTCAAAGTTTTGTCTTTTTCATATTCTACTATACATTATGCCAGACTCTATAGGTTCTGGTTTGCAAGACTCATCTTAAAATGCTGTGCAGCCCTTTGTTAAACAAGATAATGCAGAAATGTTCCAAGGGGGCTATTAATTTTTTTTTTACTTTCCCTTTTTTTTATCCATGCATCCTTGTTAACATGTATTGATTACAAATGTTTTGGTTTTCCATTGAGATGAGCCCCTCAATAGAGGGGCGATTGCCCCCATCGTCCCTCCTTTGTATCTATCCGCCCTTGTTGTTTAAAAATGGGCATCACTACCCCAAGTAGTTAAAAATATTAAATAGTGATCAGTATAACTTCATTAGTAATACTTTTCTGTAGGCAAAGGAAGAACAGAATTCTAATAATGAAAATGCTGAAAATGAAAGCACTGCACCTGTGGATAACAGAAAGAAAGTAAGAGTTTGTTTTGCATTTAGATTAATTTTTTTAAAGTATTTTTATTAAAAAAATGTGGAGATGATTTAACCATAACATAACCCCACATAATATTATTATGTGGAGATGATGCTTTAAATGTGTTATCTAATTGTGTTTAACTAGTTAAATATTTTTTACTTTTTATATTTACATAATAAAATGGAAGATATTCTAATTTACTCATGGGGTGGGGTTGGGGGTTTAAGGAAAGTGTACATGAGCTTTAATATCAAACCTTTGTCAATTAAATTTTTAAACATCACAGCAACGACTTTAGATGGACACTCTTAGAATAGATGTTGCAGAATAAAGCACGTCCCACTCTATCTTCGTACACTATTTTCCATTAGTTTTAGTAGTCACAATATTCTCGGAGTAAAATTCTAATTTGTGATAAATAATGAGGAAAACTAAAAAAATATTTTTAGGTTTTCATTTATTGCTGCGTAACATTTGATAGCAAATGAAGCAACACGCGTACAAGGCATCAAATATACAGGGCGCAATGTCTTCATAGCTAAAAGGTCGATATTGAGCCAGTCTTTGATTTATGTCAAAAAACCATCCTTCATTTCAAGAAAAAAAATATCATCCCTCATTCAAAGTCATCTTATTAATCAAGTTTGCAATTGCCGCAGCAATATTATAAGTCAGAAAATGGTTATAAAGTGGAACCTCGATTTTATGTTGTCCATTTTGTACGATATTCTGCTTTCAACGTCATTTTTTTGCTGATTCCTGAAAACGCTCTACCGATTATGTTAAAAGATTCCTGATTTTAGGTTTTCCTTTTCAGAAAGTTCGCTTAATGTGTTTTTCTTCAATTAGATCAGTTTTTTTCATTTGCAAGACTTCCACATTTTCTTTTTCTTTAAACTTTAGAATCTTTTTTCAACATAAATTAGTTTCATAGTTAATTAATCATACTCTGGCAATCTTGTGTTCTTTATTATGCTCCTATGTGAGAAATGCTTCCTCTGATCGTCCGTTCTTATTATTTTCAGTTTCTAAACTGAATAATTGCCCCCCCCCCCCCCCCGACTTTGGGAAATCAATGTATTGGCATATAAGTGGGTGTGGTTTTTGCCACTTTTTGGTGAATTTTACATTTTGTATGTACCCTTCTCCCCCCCACTGGAAAAATTCGAAATGACGTCCCTGATCCTCTTAAACAAAATATTATTCACAACTGTTAAACTTAATACAGTTTTTCTTCTTTTGTAACTAGCATTCTTTACTCCTGTATACACATTGCTTTTGTATTTTATTTAGGAAGTTGAAACTCAAGTCTGTCAATGTACGAGTAATGAAGAAACCGACTCCAGTACTGTTGATAAAGACTTAAAAATAGCAATAGTATGTTTTATATATTTTACTTAAATTATTTATAATGCTGTCTTATACTTGGTGTTAGTTTTATATGTGAGTCATTCTGTTAGTCTTATATACAATTGATCCGTTTAAGAAAATAAATCTTAAAAATAGTATAGATTCTTAAATGCCATTAATTTGCCACTTAAATACCATTAATTTGCCACTTAAATGTAATTATAAGTTACATATACTATGATTCTTAAATTTCAGTTCTTATAGTGCCCACGATCCCTGTTTTGTTCTGGAAATTTCTTGATAAAAAATATTAAGACTTGTTAAAATAATTGTATGTGATTGACATATGTAATTATTCATGAAGTATACTTATGTATATTGAAATAAATAATAATCTTGCTTTCAATTTATGTAAAAATATTTAAAGCTGAATTTTCAACCTAGTTGCATAATTAGAAAAAGTGTCAGTTACCAGTTAATATCTGTAAGATGTCCTTCAAAATAATCTCTTCTGCCTAATGCATTCTATGTAGAGGTTTTCTTTTATTTTCAAATTATTCCTTAAACTTCTGAATTTGGAGCACAATTTTTCTTTTAGCATCAATAACTTCAATCCAATCACCATTAAAAATTAAATTCCAGTTGCAAAAGTTAGGAAAAGTTATGTTGCCTTTTAAAGTGATACAAAACTTCTGGTGTTATATTTATTTACAGATTAAAAAAATTAAGATAATGACATTACCTAAAGGCTCGTTATTGTGATGTTGAACCTAGGAAATTCCCTCACCACAATTGGAGTATATTTTATCATTTTGCAATGGTTTAGTATTTTTTACGTTTTAAATTTTATTGTTGTGCAAATCTCACTGTGAAATTAAAATTTATTGTCTACTTTTAGCTCATTCATATTTGTTAATTTGATAAATCGACTTATCGCAACTTTTTATCGCAAAAAAAATGAGACAAAAAATAATAAGAAACGGCCTGGGAAAAAATCCCCCCGAACATTGGATTTAATGCTAAATGTTACAAGATTTTTGTTGGGAAATACATTATACAATAAAAATGGTACCATCTTTAGTTCAGTTCTAATTTTCCTATTTTAGTGCTAAGAAAGTTAAATTTTCATGTTGTAAATACTATAGGTGCTCTGTAAAAGTGTGTATAGGTAATTTTGGATCATTGTTTTTTTGCACGTATTTAAAGATTTCTTGCAACAACTTGAACAATTTCTTTGTAGGTAGTTTGTTTATTTTGGCAGATTTATAACCAAGTGAACAAAATTGCAATTATTTTCAATTTTGTTTAAACTTTTGTAACTCTATTTCATGTTTGAAGTTAATGTAATTGATTTTTCAATGTGAAACTATTTCATTTCCAATAATTTACTAGTTATGTAGCTTTGTTACTCATTATTATTCCCGCCTTACAGCAAGAAAGAATTATTGAAGAACTAAAACTTCATATTTCCAGTCTGATGTTCCAAGAAGACATGAAAGTATGTTACTTCATATTAATCTTGTAAAATTTGGAAACTTAATTTAAAAAAAGTAAATTTTTAAAAAGCATCCCTAACCTTTCCACAAGTTTTTTCTTCTTTTTTGTAACATTACATAAATGTTTTCATTGGTTACTGACATGTATTTATTTCTTTCAGCAAATGGGAGTGGAAAATATTGCTTTGGATAAAAATGTACATAATAAGTATTGTGTCTCATTTTATATGAATTTTTAATGTTGAATTTCACTCAGAATGGCATAAATTTATTTTAATCACCAGAACCTTCTTTCTGCTGTTCTAAGCACAAAACTCGTATCTGCACTTTTTAACAAAATTGAGTTATTCTTACAAGGTGGTTCTTTATGGTGTATTTTACATAAATACAATGTTTTATGGTCAATTGAGAATGCGGAATATTTTTTAAAAAATTCTGAAAAATTGACATCTGAATCAAATACATGGTGGTTCAAAACTTCAAAGACTTACTATATCTCACTTTGAACTCAACTGTAAATACCACTTTTGTGCTTAGCACGGCAGTATTGCCAACTTACTTTTTAATTTATCTTGTTTTTAAGATTTTGTTCTATGTTTTACTAAAGTTTTATACCTAAAAGACACAATTATGAGAATTGAGAAGTAATGGAGCTTGACTTAAGAAGTTGAGTCTTAATTACTTTTTCTAAACGACAACTGCACAATTCTATTTCTCATCTCCCCACAACTCAAAGCTCTCTTAATTCATTCTCCCCGCAAGGGAAAACGGCATAAAGGGCCTACTTTGATCAATAAACCTTTGATTGACAGACCCCGAAAGATTTAGTCCCAAAATAATGTTCAAAACTGGAGAATCTTTAATTTGTTTATGACATGGAAGGACGTGGGGTGTCGTAAATCACTCTTTTAGTGATAGATACATATATGATGGTACTTGTTTACTTTCGTAAATGCAGTTAGCAAAGTATGAAAAAAGTAAAATCATGCAAAGTTAAGCTTTAGGATATAGGAATTACTTATGATCTAGAAAATGTATTTTTGAACGATATTAAGTTGCAAAATGTTGCCTTAAAGTTGTTTGTATCCTTAACCCTCTCACTGCTGATAGCTGTAGGTTAACAAACCCTCTTTGTTGATGTACTTGTATTTCTATCATCATAAGTCTTTTGTTTATTACAAAAACAGGTATTTAAAAATTGCCCGAAATATGTTTTGATGTTTATTCTTGCTCTAGATGGCATGACATGAACTAATAGTTCAAACTGTGTTCAGAAAAATCCATAGCTGTAGTTTTCTTATTGTTTCTTGCTCTTGGCTTTCAACATTCCTTAGCCCTCATTGCAAGGATACACTACAATCGCTCTTATTTGAAGGGCTGTAACAGCAAAAGAGAGATTTGGTGAATTTAACATGCTGAAAAGAAAAATGTAAGCTAAAGACTCATGTCAAACTCTAGACTAATGCACAAACTTTACTAAGTCTTGATTTGCTGGTTGCTTTTACTGCCCCCCCCCCTTTTTTTTCATGTGCTACATATTTAATGTGCTAGCCTCTTCTGCCAAGTGCCAACCGTGCTGAGGTGTAATATACAGTCAAGTCTTGATAACTCGAAGCCCAAAGTGGTCCAGCTAAAAGCATAGAGTTATTGGCAGTTCGAGTTATAGGAAGTTTCTACAATCTTCTCAAGACTTTGGGACCCAGTGAAAGTTTACAAACAAAATAATGTTCGAGTTATTAGGCTTCGAGATATCAAGAGTCGACTGTATGTTGAATTGCCATTAAATATGTCTTTTGTTGTGTATGCTCTTTGTTTTGCATGTAATTTTTAAATTTTAATTTTTAGCCCAAAGAACTCGAGCATACTTCACCAGCTAGTCCTGAACAAGCTAAGGTAGGAAATTCTTTCAAAACCTTTTTTTTTTTTGCAAAGTTGTATTTTTTCTACATTTACCAAAGTTTTTGATATTGTTTTTAATTTTTGTGTAGAGTTCCTTAATTTTTACAGTAGGGCAATTCCATGCATGTGTGGAAAAGCGTTGGAAAAATCAAATTACAGTAATGCGCCTGTTTTGCATATTTTTTGGTTTAACAATGTTAGAAGTTTATTATTTATACTAATTTTTCGTCAAGAATGTAGTATTTTTAGTTTTGGCAGCACTTTGAAGTTGGAAATGGAATATTTATTTTTTGGTACAGCAAATGATCAATCTTTGAACGTTAGTGAGTTTCAATTTTTTTCTTTAGATGACTGTTTTAAAGAAAGAATATTGATTATTACACTTTAATTCAACATTGTGAATTGCTAAAACGAATGTTTTCACTTAAATTAAGTGATTTATGTAAACTTCAAAATTACACAGTTCTATGTAACGTAAGTTACCAAAAACATGTTAAAGTTCATGTTGTGCATAAAGAAAGGGCAATGCAATGTTAACAATGCTATATCTTCTATCTTATAAGTGTGTGTTAAGCAAATAGTTAAAGTTTTTTTTAAAATATTGTTTATTTAATTTTTTGTGCTACAATCAAAACGTGTAACGTAAGTTACCGAAATATGCAGGTAATGTAAGTTAGCAAAGTAGAACTCAAATACTTGTGTTTATAAAGAAAGTAAATTGTGAAATAAACCTATGTGGTTAGTAGAAGTAATTTATTCAAGCATTCCTTTAAATGTGCTGTATTTACTTAATTTAAATTAATCATATTTCTTAAAATGTCTCTATTTGTTAATAAGATTACAATACACCTCTATTATAAATTGCATGTGTCTTTTTGGCTTTTAAGATATTAATTCTCTCTAAACAATATCACTGCATTAGAATTTTTTGGACGTATTTTACTATAAATTATTCAAAAATGACTTGCGTTATGCTTTAAAGTTTTAAAATATGTTTTGGAAAAAACAAATATAAAAATATTTTATCTCTTACCGGTAAAATATATTTTATTCTGCATTAAAATACCACTGAACTCTACAGAAAAGATGCGTTTTAAAAGGGGTATGAGGAAAGTCATGTGGATATTGCAGATTTATAAATAAAAGTCACTCTTGGATGGTATTGTAAAAGCAAAATTTATCAAAAATATTTTCTGAAGATCCGCACATTGACAATCACCATTTAAGAACTAAAAATGGACAAACTGTGTGGTTTCGCTTAGTTAAGTATTTCAAGGAACAAGAAATAAAAACAGAGATAAAAGCCGGTGAATGGTGTGTGCGAAAATACATTATATCCTTGAGTTGTGACGATTATTAAAGAAAACGAGTTTAAAGTAAAAGTAATGGCTGTTATTGGAACCTATTATAAATGGCCAGAAACGACAGATGAAATTTGTTATAAGAAAGAAAACGTGATTCGAAAAATTGAACTACCTGAACTTGTTAATAACAGCGACTAGTATGCATTTAAGTCTTATGTTATGTAATATTTTTGATTGGTCATTAAATTTGTTATTTAATTTCTATAAATATCATTCATAATTGTTAATTTCTAATATTTTGATCTAAACTAAGCTGTAATTTTCATTCATTAATTTTTGTAATAAAGATATGCTTGTAAGTAAATTTCGTAACGTAAGTTACTGTAACATAAGTTACCCAGTTGAAAAGCCCCTTAATAATCAATTTTTGAAATACATTTTTAAATTTATGAAAATAAAATCCTAAGCATTATAAGGAACTGATAAATTATACTTCAAACAAGAAAACAGCTGCAATAGAGCAGAAATTCGCCTTAGAACCAATTTTCATATTATGCCATTCCCTTTTTGTGTAACGTAAGTTACTGCCTTATTTTTGACTGCTAAATTTTGTAAAATTTTAATGCATCGAATATTTTTGCATTTTAATATTGCTTTTGACTGTCGTTTTCATAGAATGCTTTTATTCAAGGTTTGTATAACAATATTTGTCTGTACTGAGGTGCTAAATGCATAAGAGTTGGTCAAAATGTAACGAAAGTTACCGTGGAATTTCCCAGTAGTTATAAATATTATTAACTTTACAGCAGGGGTCTGTCCAGGATTTTTCACAGGGTCCGTTTTTTGTGAAAAAGTAAATAATTTTGTGAAAAATCAAATAATTTTGTGAAAATCGAACAATTTAAAAAAAAAAAAAGCAAAAAAAATTTTTTTTTTGAATTTAATAAAAAATAAAAATAAATTTCATTTATTTTTCTCTTAAAACAGCGTATTAAACATCAAAAATGCGGAAAATCCGATTCCTGTAGCGGATGCAAAGAGATTGCAGTTTTCAAAGTGCATCAAAAGCATAAAAACGGCATATAAACGAGTTCATTTTGGGAAAAAAAAATTACAACGGCATTTTAAAGGTCTATGATAAACATATTATTAATCCATCCAGTGTTTAATATTTAGACTCATAAAAGAACAGTTATTTTTGCTTTAAAAATTATAAAATAATGATCTGAACAAAAAATAAAGCGAATTTTCATTTATTGGCCTCTTAATAAAGGGTAATTAGCTTAAAAAATAAGCAAAATTTGATTTTCATATCGGATGCAGAGAAGCATTTTTCAAAATGAAAACGTCAGAAGTATAAAAACGGTAAATAAAAAAATTTATTAAAGTCAAATAATTTTATAATTTCACTTCTTCAGGTTTATATGATGAATGTCTTTTATAATCACCGACATATTCGCCAAAAATTCGGAGGAAAAAATACGAAAGTAGGGAGACATAGCAAAACAAACAATACCGAACTTCCATTATTAACAGACGAAAAGTACATAAATTATTCCTGAATATAGCCACCCTTGCAAGCATCAAAAAAAAAAATAATAATAATAATAATAATTTTCTGCCAAAATAAGGTCAAAAGGTAGCACCAAAAACGTCAGATGGCGATAATTTTAAATAGCTGGTCACCCTATCAGAAGCAATAATATTTTTTCTCCAACCCTAGCTATCTGTTTGCAGTTCTAAGTTCATTTCGCAAATAATTGCAATTATTCTTAATTCCTTTTTGTTTAAGTCAAGAGCTGGGGAAAAAATCCTTACTCTGCATTTCCAGAGAAATCTATAACAGCAACATCGCAGCAAGCCATTTTTATTTGCATATGATAAAACAAACAAGCAGAACTATTAAAGCAAAACAACTACCTTTTTTAAGTTGTTAATTTCTTTAAAAGAAGCTGGAGCATAGCAGGCAGGAAGTGTGCCGACTTTTTTTTTCCGCAAAAGTGGCGGATAAGCAATTCCCTTCTTTAACTTCAGAAAAGGTCCAAAAATTATAGGCTTTTACACAGAAATATGCTATGAGTTATTTTGATTTTAGATTTGCTTTTTGAATGGATAATGGGTGAAATGTCCGTTTTATTTGATCAGCATTTCATGAAGGGCATGTTTTAATTGATCGTATTTTTGTGATGGGTCCGTTTTACTCGATCGTATTTTTGTGAAGGGTCCGTTTTGCTTGATCTTATTTTTGTGAAGGGTCCGTTAACGGACCCGAATTTCCTCTGGCCACACCCCTGCTTTACAGGAAGTTCTTAGGAATGTAATTTATCAAATAAAATTCTAATTCTTACTAATACTATAACTGAAAGTGACTTGTGGTTGTGTTTGTTATGTTTTTACACGCTAACTACTGAACTAATCATTGTGAAATTTTGCATGCATAATTATTTGTTGGTTATGGAAGTAATCATTGTAATTCAGTTTTAATGTGAGACCCAGTTGGAGTATTACTAGGGGGAAAATGTTTTGCAAGAAGTTTTATTACGTTTTCTGTCTTATATCAAATTTGTGGGAAAGATTCTCTATTACCTTGTTTGTTGAAGAAGTAACTGCAATTTGATATTTTGTTTGATTATTGAAAGATATACACATCGTTTCTAAATTGCATCAATCGTCTTCTAAGTTAATTCTAGCTAACTCAATTCAAGTGAAAAGATAAGAGGCTTGTAAAATACAAACCTATGTAAATACAAGCCGTTATGTGAAATTATCGTTTAAACAAATTGCAGAAATCAAAAATTTATTTATTGATCTTAGAGGGAAAGCAAAAAAGTACCTCCCCCCCCATGTACTGATGTATTTCAATCCAAAATTTTTATGCCTTAAACTTAAAAAATAGATATTCCTCACTAAAATTCAAACTTTTTTAATTCTCAAATTGGAGCCTGAAAGTTTTGGATAAGTGAGTAATTTTTCAATTCATATCTACCTGAATTGAAACTGAAAAGCTTTCTTACTTGCCAACCAGCAAAGGCAAGTCTAATTCTTGTACCCCATATATAAAGCAAATTCGTATACCTACAACACCCCCCACAGCGACTTGGTAACAACTGCATCCTCCATCTATCTACGAATCCAAGAATAGTTGACATTTAAGAACAACTCTTTTTTCAGAATTGCTTAGTTAAGTAATAAGTTTTCGTACTTTTGTTATATTTTCTTAATTTTATTCATTTTGTTTTTAAGCTGCTGGCTGAAATAAACTGTTACAAGCAGGAAATAAAAGTTTTAAAAGACATGTTAAAGAAAAAGAATGAAGAACTGGAACGGGTGAATATGCTTGCTTAAAAATCTCTCAATAACTAAAGTTGAATTGAAATTACGAGAAGAGAAACTTTGTGTATGTGGGCCATTTTGAAACTTTTGGGAATATTCTTTCCCTGTGACACCTGCTTGAGTTTATTCTTTTAAAGTGAGAAAAGTGTTAAGAAGAAAATAGTTCACATTTCAATTTTGCCAATGTAGCTTAAAAAATTCAACCTGGAAAGGTAACTTTTATGGAATATCTCCAACTTTTTTTTAGTGTTGACGAAAAAAAACAAACTTGGTCAATCATGTAGTTGTAAATTGTTGTTTACACATATTTTTTTTCAGTAATAATAATAAGCTATTCACAAAGAAAAGAAAAAAATAAATTATTGCTTTATGACTTGGTTGGCCACTGAGTGCTGAAATAATCTCCCCATGGAATATTTTTTAACTTGATTAAAATCCTCTAAATAACAACACTGCCTTCTTTATTAAAGCAAAAGTAACACTCTAGTTAGCTATTTTATCTTGCAGCGTTGTTGTATTTTATTTTATTCACGGGAAAGATCTTCAATCTTCAAAAACCAACTAAGTTTCTTTTGTTTTTCGATATCCATGTGCTCAGTAAGGTCATGACTTGTACTTTTATTCATGCTTCCTCAACTATCTCATATTAAAGGAACCCTTTTTCTCTAAAGGCAAAGCCAATGCTTTTTCAGTTAAACTGAATTTAATTTAAGAGCAAGAATCTGAGAGAGTGTCACTGTGATTCATGACGTCTCAGATTTTTTCCAAAAAATTACCAAATGTTTATTATCTTATTGAAAGACCAAATCCAGAATGTTTTACTCTAAAGTTGAGTTGTTTAGTTTTTATGGCCCCCTAAAGATGAAGGTGCGGCATCAAAAATTAAGCGGATATTCAAGACATGGAAGTTGCCGTGAACCAAAACTCTTACCAGGAACTGTTTAACTCAAATTTTCTTTTTGTATATGGAATATAGAAGGTTGAAACTTTACAAAATGAATGTTAAATTTGTGGTAAGTTGTTGCCGTAAGGTCAGTGAAGGCCCTCAAAACAAGGCATTTTTGACGTTTTTTACCGTTTTTGAGGTCCAAAAACAGCTTATACATTTCAGTTGGCACGGCAAAAGTAGTGTCGTTTGAAAGACCAGTATAAGCACTTTAAAATAATGTATAAATAACCGAAGAAAGTTCAACGTGCTTTTAGTTACGTAAGGCCAAAATATGAAAAATGTCACATTTTACCGATATTCAAAGTCATAACTTCC
Organism: Uloborus plumipes; assembly: GCA_038373865.1. Classification (NCBI taxonomy): domain Eukaryota; kingdom Metazoa; phylum Arthropoda; class Arachnida; order Araneae; family Uloboridae; genus Uloborus; species Uloborus plumipes. The sequence goes on along the minus strand of JAXGGA010016567.1, from coordinate 2,203 downwards.
TCTGGCAACAACATATTGAAATATTTTTTTTTGCCAATGTCATGCTCTATTCTTTGTCTTAACAGAACAGTTGAGTCCTTTGAGGAGAAATGTGAAAAAATTTTTTACAAAAAATTTACCTTTTCCTGTACATTTTTTGTAATTTTTTTTTTTACATTTCGCCTCAAAGGACTCAACTGTTCTTTTAAGACAAAGAATAGAGTATGAAATTGGCAAAAAAAAATTTCAATATGTTGTTTTCAGAGGAAGTTATGACCATTTGAATATTGGTAAAATATGACATTTTTCATATTTCGGCCTTACGTAACTAAAAGCACGTTGAACTTTCCTCGGTTATTTATACATTATTTTATAGTGCTTATACTGGTCTTTCAAACGACACTACTTTTGCCGTGCCAACTGAAATGTACAAGCTGTTTTTGGACCTCAAAAACGCTAAAAAACGTCAAAAATGACTTATTTTGAGGGCCTTCACTGACCTTACGGCAACATCTTACCACAAATTTAACATTCATTTTGTAAAGTTTCAACCTTCTATATTCCATATACAAAAAGAAAATTGGAGTTAAACAGTTCCTGGTAAGAGTTTTGGCTCACGGCAACTTCCATGTCTTGAAAATCCTATTAATTTTTGATGCCGCACCTTCATCTTTAGGGGTCCATAAAAACTAAACAACTCAACTTTGGAGCAAAACATTCTGGATTTGTTCTTTCAATAAGATAATAAACATTTGGTAATTTTTGGGAGAAAATCTGAGAGGTCATGAATCACCTCATAATGCTAGGCGTGACAGTTTCTCAGATTCTTGCTCTTAAACTATACCAAGGCTTCACTAGATAGCGTTTTATACAGGCTGCTTCATTTGATCAAAAGTTGAAGGTGCGGCATCAAAAATTAAGCTGATTTTCAAGACATGGACGTTGCTGTGAGCCAAAACTCTTACCAGGAACTGTTTAACTCCAATTTTCGTTTTGCATATGGAATATAGAAGGTTGAAACTTTACAAAATGAGTGTTAAATTTGTGGTAAGTTGTTGCCGTAAGGTCAGTGAAGGCCCTCAAAACAAGGCATTTTTGACGTTTTTTAGCGTTTTTGAGGTCCAAAAACAGCTTGTACATTTCAGTTGGCACGGCAAAAGTAGTGTCGTTTGAAAGACCAGTGTAAGCACTTTAAAATAATGTATAAATAACCGAGGAAAGTTCAACGTGCTTTTAGTTGCGTAAGGCCGAAATATGAGAAATGTCATATTTTACCGATATTCAAACGGTCATAACTTCCTCTGCCAACAACATATTGAAATATTTTTTTTGCCAATGTCATACTCTATTCTTTGTCTTAACAGAGCAGTTGAGTCCTTTGAGACGAAATGTGAATTTTTTTTTACAAAAAATGTATTTTTTCTTGTGTATTTTTTGTAAAAAAATTTCACATTTCGCCTCAAAGGACTCAACTTTTCTGTTAAGACAAAGAATAGAGTATGACATTGGCAAAAAAAAAAAAAAACATTTCAATATGTTGTTGGCAGAGGAAATTATGACCGTTTGAATATCGGTAAAATATGACAGTTTTCATGTTTCGGCCTTACGCAACTAGAAGCAAGTTGAACTTTCTTCGGTTATTTATACATTATTTTAAAGTGCTTACACTGGTCTTTCAAACGACACTACTTTTGCCGTGCCAACTGAAATGTACAAGCTGTTTTTGGACCTCAAAAACGCTAAAAAACGTCAAAAATGCCTTGTTTTGAGGGCCTTCACTGACCTTACGGCAACAACTTACCACGAATTTAACATTCATTTTGTAAAGTTTCAACCTTCTATATTCCATATACAAAAAGAAAATTGGAGTTAAACAGTTCCTGGTAAGAGTTTTGGCTCACAGCAACTTCCATGTCTTGAAGATCCGCTTAATTTTTGATGCCGCACCTTCACCTTTAGGGATCCATAAAAACTAAACAACTCAACTTTAGAGCAAAACATTCTGGATTTGGTCTTTCCATAAGATAATAAACATTTGGTAATTTTTGGAAGAAAATCTGAGAGGTCATGAATCACCCCATAATGCTAGGCGTGACAGTTTCTCAGATTCTTGCTCTTAAGGATTGAATACCCGAAATACATTTTGGGTTAGTTTTAAAAAAAAATGTTAAAAACATAGTAGTTGACTGACATACCACTTTCATTATTGTCAGTCAGTTACCAT
>JAXGGA010016566.1:0-26393 GCA_038373865.1 Uloborus plumipes | reverse complement strand
CAGATATAAATAATTTTGGATTGAGCTGGTTTTGAAGTAATGGTCTAAGAGAAGAAAAAAAAAAAAAAAAAAGAAATTGCTCAAATTATAATTAAATTTGAACCAGCCTGCATAATCACAAATGTGAGTTGATGAGGCAAATTATTGTAACAATGTTGTTGATGTTACCCGTACGTTATTAGCTTCCACATCGTAAAAGCGTGGATTGAGCTGGTTTTGAAGTAAAAGGCTTTTGGCAGCAATTTTCGACCTGATTGTGAATAATTCGTTCCAAATTGCTTCGTGGTAAAAAAAAAAAAAAAAAAAAAAAAAAAAAAAAAAACTATAGACAAATTATCAACTTACGAAAAGAAAATATGAAAAGTCATGGGTGAGACGCTTTAAATACTAAACGCCGCATTTATTAACCTTAGAGGGCGTTTTTAGTAACCAAGAACTTCAATGTGTTCTAGTGCAGAACCAACGCTTAGATCTCGTTTGGCATCCTCTACTTCTTTTGCAATGGATGGGTCATATTCAGAATTACGGCAACAAGTTGCACGATTGCATCGTCTTTCCTGTCATGTTTGGCAAAATTATTAGTTTCGTTTAATCGATCTGTCACGGCTTCGTCATAAATATTTTCACAGGCATATGTAGCCGCAAATATTTAAAACTTTTAGACTCTGTTTGGCAGTTCATTGCTTTAAAACCAAGGAATTTCACAGCACCTTCTCTAAATATTCTGAGTCAAAGATTTCTCCCAGTGACGATTGTTAGTTGGGAATAGAAAGTGTTATGAATAGTATGCATCACTACATCAGATTCATCAAAGCTGCTTTCAAATGCGAGCTAAGATTTGCTTTCTGTTTACATTTGAGGCAAAACGGTCTATCGTATTGTGCTTTTTAACGGAGATGTGGGAAAATTGCTTTTTAAACTAATTTACCATCAGGATATAATCGAAAGTAACATACTTCTAATTTTTTTCGGATTATTGGGAGAACAATAACATAGTAAATTCCTGTGACAACGAATATCAATGCAATGAAACATTGTTTCAGCCAAATAAATTTTCAGTAATTCCATGCTATTACATTGCTTGAACGTTATTGCAACCGGATTTTGCTGCATTAACTTTAAACCGTTGAGATGATTTTTTCTTAAAAACGTAGGTAATAAGGTTGGGTGTCTGTACCTTTAACATTAATTTTCTTGTGTACTCCACTAAATTTAACAAATTATAGCAGGAACCACCAATGATTTTTGTACTGATATTATTCGCATTAATAAATGTGAATGAAACTGTAACAGTACCGTGACATACATAATTAGAAATGCGTATGGCCAAGTATATAAATATTATGAAACGAGTGCACACAAAAAAGAACATTCCTCTGAGGTGTAAGATACCTTTACCGATTAGGGCCAAGGTAAAATTTAAACGTATTATTGATAAGTTCGCTTACTTAATCTTCCAACATTTCATGTTTATTCCTCGTAATACTGCTCATAAACATTCAAAGTTCTGTGCATTACGTTCTGTGCATTAAGTTCTGTGCATTAAGTTCTGTGCATTAAGTATAAAGAACTCATCTTAATTAATTAAAAGCCTAAAGGTTTTTTCGATTCCTAGGGGTAAGCAAAAATCATAAAATGTGACAAAATTAACCACACTGCATTTTTGGGTTTTTTTCGTGATTGAGGTGTCGGAAGTATTAGCTTTGACAGCTGCCTGTGTGCCGTGAAGAAAGTCGCTGGTTCGATTCTCATGTTCACTCTGGGTGCTATTTCCATCTATTTAGGGTGTAAATTTTGCAGTGACTTAGGCTATCTGTGCCGCGTAGTACACACAGTGGATCAAGGTAAAGTGTAGAAAAAAAAGTAAAACTTTTCAATCTTTATTTATGTACAACCTCCGAAACAAGGTGGCTGCTGACGTTTTTTTAAGATGCCAACAAAAAACCGTTGGCACAGTTCGTCTTCAGCAGTTTTGTCATTTTAGGAAAAAGTAAAATACCCCACGACCTCCTCACGATATAAATTATTCTTAACGGAGAATAAAAGCTGATAGATACGAACCAATTAAACTTGAGCAATTCTTAAAGACAAATAACATAATAAAAAGCAGATCAGTATTAAAGAAAAACAAAAGAAAAATCAATTTAAGCTTTATGTAAAGGAGCATAACTAAGGAGCATTAAACTACATTTATCGGAGACTGATTTAGCAGCTAACTTGCAGAAATGAAATTTAAAATGGGAATTTATATTTAATCAAAAGTTCACAAAACTGAATGAGAAAATTACTGGTGTAAAAATGAATGAGAGTGTTACCGATTTGCATCAATAGATTAGCCACGCTCAAAAATATACAAACGAAAACACTTTATAAAAATGCGTTTATTTTTACAAGTAGCATACACAAACACCTTGTCCATTTTTACAAACAAAAATATTGTACAAAATACTTTACACAACAGACAGCGATTAACAAAACATAGTTGAAGATATTTTAAACCTTTTAAGTTATAAAATACCAACGCATAGCAAGCAGTTTGACAAATATACGAATCCTGAATTGGCTTTCGACTTAGATACAAAATAACGTATAACATATGACATCACACAAGTGACACATAAAAATACTTGGCTTTGTTCACAGCGGTAGACATCACAGAAAATTGTCCGTTGTCCAGTTCCTAACGTATGTCTGTGGGAAAGATCTGGATGATTAAGCTTTTCAAGTTTCCTCCCTCAAACGCGACAGTTGTTAGAAATAAGCAAATAATTTAAATATATAAGCATAGGAGCAAGAAATGTGTATTATATATAGTTGGAGTAGTTAGTGGGCAATGATTTAAAACTACCTATAGTCAGTTGCTACTAGACCCAATCACCTAGATTATCAACAAAAAAGAATCCCCCACAAAGTCCTCAGAAGATATAAGCTCAACTGCACTGAAAAAAAAAAAGTTGCAGTACTCAGTATAATACTTTTACAGTATAAGACTGAAAGTAGAAATTTCAGTTTAAAACTGTATAAAACTAGCTATTTTACAGTTTATTACTGTAAAACTAGCAATTTTACAGTTTGTTACTGTAAAATTAACAATGCTACAGTTTATTACCATAAATTAGCTGTATTATACTGTAAAGACAACAGTGTAATACTGGCAGCAGAGGTTCCAGTGTAAAACTACAAAATCCACAGTAATAAACTGTGAAACTAGCAATTTTAGTTTAATACTGTAAAATGAGCAGTTTTGCAGTTTATTATTGCATAATTACTGTACCATAAGCTGTATTATACTGTAAAAACAACATTCATTTTTTTACAGTGTGGCAATAGTTAACTTGATCAGGAGTGCGTCGTCGAAATAGTCGATCTCGTCAGAGAACCGAGGAATCTTGATAGCCTAGATCTTTCGTGGTCGTAGATTGGGGTTTAGCCAGAGTCGGGTTTAACCTCTTTGCCTGGGGGGTGCTGGGGCGGCGCCTCCGGCTTGGAATCGGGCGGCCACGCTCTCGATCAGGGGGGCTGCTCTCTGGATGTCCTGGTCGTCGAGGAAGGCCACCTTGGGGTCGCCTAGTCGTAGGTTGTCGTTGAGGTAGAAGAAGCTGGGGGCGTCTGGGCAGGGGACGGAGTCTTCTGGCATGGAGCAGGTGAATGTCAGCTGGTTGAACATCTATGGGGAAAATGTAAAAATTACTTCTCAATTTCTCCGTATAACGAAGAAAGTTTTATTGGAATGTTACGTAGATATCATGCTAGGCAAAAATCATATTTTGGAAGTAATTATTGCGAAACTTTGATAAAATTGCTGTTTTTTGTTACTTAATTTGAAAATAACGATGAACATGTATGTTAAAATTGCAAATTTTTTTTTTTTGAAATCTTTGGTTTATCATTTCATTTATTTTGAAATCTTGAACATTATACAGTATCATATATGCGTCACATCTGCTTTTAAATTTGGCAACCTTTCCTTATAGTCCTTTTTCAAGAGAATTGATTTCCTCTTCTTGACCAATAAGAGGAGAAATTATCAATCTTGTTTGCATTAACTTTTAAATGCCTAAAAAAATTGATGTGCAAAAAAATAAAAATAAAATAGACAAATAAAATACGAGCTGTTGATGTTTCAGTTCACCCCAGACAGGCCCGTCATTTTGGGGTTAAGGGGGGGGGCGATTCCCCCTCCCCCACCCTGACTTCGGAAAATCAATGTATTTACATGTAAGTAGGCGTGCCTTTTGCCATTTTTTGGTAAATTTACATTGTGTATACACAATTGCCCCCCCCCCTGAAAAAAGTTCAAAATGACATTTATTGGACATAGATATTTGTTATTCCCTTGCACTTTTTTCTTTTATATCTGTCCTTAATTTGTCTTAGGTGAATTTTTCGTAAAATATTTTTAACTCAACATTTTTTTAAATGAATGATGTAAAAAATATCCCCAGTTTTTCGCATTTATTGCATTATTGCACAAATATTTACTGTTTTTTTATTAGTACAATGAACATACCGATTAATATTTTTAATGCCAAAGGATATTTTATCATCAAATAAACTTATTTTTGAAAATGGTGTACTACAGGTATGTGGCCACTAGGTGGAACAGGACTGATATGTTTTATTAAATGTCAAACGTGCAATGGTGTTTTAAAGTATGTTTCGAGCTGACTGTACCAAACGGTTCAGCAGAAAAAAATTGTGAAAACTTTTGCTGATTAAGTGCATAAATTTAAAAAGAATATTTTAAAAAATAGCAGGAGTCACTTATGACCCAGTGTATTTGAAAACAGTAGCAGCGTAATTGATACAGATACGTTTCATTTCTAGTTGCTGAGGCATGTAGATACAAAATACTGATAAATCTGATCTAAAAATGTTTCAATCATTGAGAAATATTAAAATAAGGGAAAAGTATTTGGGTAGGCAAAGAGTAGAAAGAGAAGAGCGTTTGAGAAGACGAAGAGTAATAAGAGAAGAGTATTTGGGTAGGAAAAGAGTAATAGAATAAGAATGGACAGGGTAGGCAAAGATAAATAAGAGAAGAATGTTTGGGTAGTTAAAGAGTAACAGGAGAAGAGTGTTTGTATAGGAAAACAGTATTAAGAGAAGAGTGTTTGGTTAGGCAAACAGTATCATAAGAAAAGTATTTGATTATGCTAAGAGTAATAAAAGAAGAGTGTTAGGGTAGGCAAACAGTAATAAGATAGGAGTGTTCGGGTAGGCGAACAAGTAATAAGAAAAGTGTGTTTAGATAAGCAAACAAGTAATAAGAGAAACGTGTTTGGGTACCGTTTGGTTTCCACAGAGGAAGCTGTACTGCTGTGTCTCGGCGGCTCCGCTTTCTTCTACAACCGTGTGGCAGACGTGGAAGATCTGGCAGTTGTTCTCGATGTCAGCATAGTATCCCTCTGCACCCTGGGGGCATGCAAAGGACGTTCGAACGCTGCCTACCAAGAGGTCGGCCCCATCGGGAAGATCGAAAGCCTCTCGTTTTGACTGTGGAGACAAAGGTCATATTCATTCATTCATTAAAAACTAAAAGGGTTTTACAATACTGCAGTAGAGTAAATGCTGATATTTTAAAATACTTTAAATAAGGGTTACTTGGACCCTAGGGGGTTACTTGAGCCCAACAGTAAAATGATAAAATCTGGGTTTAGTACTAGCGTTAGAGACTGCAGAGTGCTTCTACCTAGTGGAAAAACGAGGAACTACGTGCAAGTCTTCAACTAATAAGTACCAAACCCAGATTTAATCATTTTCTGTAATGGACTCAAGTATTCCCCTAGGGTCAAAGTAACTCTCATTTACGTAACTGAATATACACTCGGGCACACTGAAAATAGTGACCCAAGAAGAAAGCATCGGATTGAAATGAAATTTAATACGCATAATGATATAGATGAGAGATTCACTTGATCTCAAAATCAAGACAATTGAACGAATACAGGGTGTGCAAGGACACAAATACAGAGCAACTTCAATAGTCTTCTTGGTCGCAATCCCAACTTCTTGGGCACTTCTTGGGTCGCTATTTTCAATGTGCCTGAGTGTATATTACACAATAGTAAACTATTTTTGTTTCACAGTAGCTCTCTTAAAAATTTCCAAAAAGAAATCTTGAGTACTTTAACCTACATTTGCTCGTTTCCATGTTTTTTCAATTTATGTTTTTTTTTAAATCTACAAACTATATTTTGTCTATTTTGCATTGTGTTGAATATAGAAGAAATATATATCTGGCAGGAAAATATTTCAAAAAAAGAAAAAAAATGTACCGTAAATCAGGGTTACTTGGATCTTCAACAGGGCTACTTGAGCCCACAGTAAAATGATAAAATCTGGGGGTACTAGCGTTAGAGACTGCAGAGGGCTTCTACCTATTGGAGAAACGAGGAACTACGTGCAAGTCTTCAACTAGTAGGTACCAAACCTAGATTTTATCATTTTATTGTAGTGGGCTCAAGTAATCCCCTAGGGTCCAAGTAACCCTAATTTACGGTACTGATTTTCAAAAAATACTTAATTGGGCGAGAAAGGTACAGAAGGTTCAAAGAAGCTCCTGTTAAACTTCAGAATGGATCCGTTTTAAGTATTCACAATCACAATAGCGAAACTTTCGAAAAAACTTCTGATCGCAGAAACAATAACTTTACGAAGGAAAAATACTCACAGAAATACATTTTATTAATTAACGTCATTCGCAATCACCTTAAAATTCTAATGTTATGAAATTATTTTTTATATAAACGAAAAATTGTGTAAGCGATAACAAGAACTTTTACGTATCGCTTGATGAAAATACGCAGCACTTAAAGCTCTTCATAAAAATAAATAAATTAATTAAATAATTAAAAAAATAAAACAAGAACTCAGTATCACTAGAAAATCTCAAGGATTATGGATTCCAGAAACTTTTTTTTAACAACGATACAACTCTTTTTTACGTGGTTTTACTTAAGAAGAAGCTGTATAGTAACAATGTTACTTGAGAAAAGCTGTATCGTCACTACAGTGTAGAAAAAAAACCTGCAGTGGGATTTTATGAATATTTTAAGTAACGTTCATCTTCTGTTTAAGTAAGTGGGAGAGAGCGTTACTGAGGAATAAGCTATATCATTAATAGAAGGTTTTACGGAAGTCCAGTTTTCTACACATTTTCTAGTAGTACTAGAGTTTTTTTTTAGTGGAGAAATATGCATAAAAGTTCAGTTCACAAGAGAATTTCTAGTTGGTACTAGTACTGCAGTTTATTTTACAGAGAAGTTTAAAAAATGCTGCAGAGTGAAAATACAGAATGGTGCTTACAGAACATAAGAGGGTACTTTAGAAAGGCTACATGACGCAGTAAGGGGCAGCAAGGAACATCAAAAGTCCCAAAAGGAAGTGCGTATCAAAATAGTTATTGATTTGTATCAATTGATATTTTTATTCATTAGAATTGTTTGTCATAAAGTCCACTGAAAGAGCTGTCGTTGAATTTGTATCGTGAAATGTACACTACCTTTGCCTCTATTCTTGCCCCAAAATTTGAGCTGAGTATATTAAGTTCATTAGCCAAATTCAATTTAAGGTCAATGTGGGTGACTTCAAAGTAAAATATGATAAAATGAAATGTTATGCATACAAAAAATATTTTTAAAACACTTACCCTTGATTTAGCGTTAACTGCAGCAATTGACAGCAGCGCTAAAAGCAAAATAAGAATTCAAATTCAGTTTATTTTTTTGTTTAAATAATCAAAAAATCAAGTACACAATTTAACCCAAGGAAAAAAAAAGCACACTGTCCAAAGAAAACAATTGTTTAACAGATTTGCAAAAGTATATTTTGCCCTTGAAAGCTTGAATCCATATATTAACTTAATCTTCATTAGCTTAACCTCAGCTCAAAAAAGGCAATAGCACTTAAAAAATACATCTAAATTCATTTTAAATTTTAATTCTATTTTTTTAACTATTCACAAAAGCAGAATAGATATGTTTATGAGTACGTGCTTAGGAAATTGTGGAAATTTTCTATTTGATTCTTTTTTTTTTTGTTGTTTAAAATATTTCTAAAATGTTTGGATCAGATGGTTTTTGTTGCATGATTATTTTCTAACTATCGTAAAATGTGCCGTTATAACATTCGTACTTATAAAAGTGCTGTCGATTCTTTATAAAACCAATGTTGTTCATAAGTTTGATTATGTAAACTTTAAGTTTCTATTTATTCACCTTATAAAGTTGCATTACTTTTATACTTATTTATATTTTTCATAACAACTTTAGCATGTAATGCTTGTTTCAATATTTTTTTTATGCAGAAAATACATACAAAATTAAAATACTACTAAGTTCTGGCATGTGTTACGAGTCAATTTCTTATAATAGCCTGATTTCTGAGTTTTTAATATGGGGAAAGTTTTTATATCTCGAAATTAAATAGGACCTAAAGGTGATGAACATTGGAAATAATACTTGGACTGATTCACTGTTAGGTTTTGGCGTCATCTATCACTTTTTCAAAGCAAAAAAAAAGAATCCTTTGCTTTCTAGTCACGTCTTTTTACTATATAAAATGTCCTTGTGCGTTTTAGTCACGTTTTCAACTCTGTGTTTCAGTCAAATTTTTCTACATCAGAATATAAAAAAAATATACGAAGATCAAACGTAATATCAGCTCTCTTTTTATTTATATTTTTCAATATTAATCTTTTGCATTTGCCTTTAAATTGTGAATGTAAGTATGGTTTTCTTGCAAAGGTTACAGTAATAAAGTCGTAATCATAAAAAAATACCAAGGGATACAATGATTTGAAGGTACTTTTAGTTTTTTTCTTGTACTAAATGAAGGGCTCATTTATTATTAAATGAAGCATTTGAAGCTGGAATTTGGAAATATTCATTGCTTTAACTTTTGTTTCCCCAAGGACATTAATCAGATTGGAATCATCCAACCAATATTCTACAGGAGAAGTTATAAGCAAACTAAGTTAAATATATGAACATGTGCTAGTAACGCTTACGCTTACTAAACTTAAAGTGCAATTTCGTTACTTTGTTGTGGTTGTCGCTTTTCAAGTTTTTTTTTTATAAATTAACTAGATGCAAACAGACAATAGAGAACATATCACATTTTCACATATAACCTAACTCTAAAATCCGTTCTTTAATCTTTTTCCTAACTACGTATTTTTTGCGTAATACTTTGTCGAGTACTACTAGAGTATTAAGTTTTACAATGAATTGAAACATTTTTGTTGTAATAACACTTTGTTATGAACCCACTATTAGACTGTACAGTCCAAAAAAACAGTAGCTGCTTTTATGGTTTGAAATAGAATAAATTAAATCATTTATAATATGAAACTAGAATAAAAATAAACCAATCAGTTAGTGTGAATTTTTTATGTTATGAACTGTTTTTGTTATGGGAAATGCTACATTTTATTTTAATACTTTTGGAACATTTATTAATTCTGAAACAAGTTTATAAAACTAATGTAAGAAACCCCATTATTAATTCGAAACAGAAGTATATTAATTCGAAACAGAAGGAAAAAATATTCTTTTTTCACCAGAACCTTTTACGTTTACAGCCTCGTTATTTTGTAATAAATACGTTTCATTTATAATGGTTATAATAACTTACCGCAAAGGATTATCGTCTTCATTTTCAATAAATAGTTCTAAAAAGCAAAACAAAAATAAATTGTATAAAATTATTAGAAATAAGTAATAATGCATTAAATAATAAACGTGTGAAGTTCGAATAAGAGAGAAAGAAAAAAAAAATGCATAAAAACTACGAAAAAAATAAATTTTGCACATGTTATGTTTTAATAATATAAATAAATAACTAAATAAACAAAATTTTCATACAGAATCAAATCCATTTTAGTTTATTCTGAATTCAAAACTGTTGATTAACTGCTGCTACTCATCATACACAAAATGCATTTTCATAAAGAAAAAAGTACAAACTACCAGGAATATATGCATAGGAAAAAAAGATTTTGATATGATTCAGCAAAATTAAGCAATACGATCTCTGATATTCAGAATGATGAGGGGGGGGGGGGAGTATGGCAAATTGTTGCGCTAACTTAAAGTTTGTAAATGGGGAAAATTTCTGTTACAAAAAATGCATTTTTAAGATGTGTGTGATTTTTACAAAAACTGGGCAAGCATTAAACCTGTATTTATCAAATAGAAATAAAAGGAGACTAGAACTTTGTAGCAGCAGGTTTTGTTAATAATTATTTACAGATAATCCAAACGAACTTTGCGAAGAGTAATAGTTTTTTTATTTGAAGCTCTGGAAAGTGCGTCATTAGTCGATTCATAAGATAATTTTCATGTAGCAGTAAGAAAGCCGAATTACTAAAAGAAAACATTTTTTTTTGTCTTTAATATTTTTTACTAATTGAGTACCTGAGACCAACAGTTTTCAAGTTGTTTTGGTTCGTAGATCGGCAAAAATTATTGAAAACATTTGGTCTACTTGTACTATTATTTTTTAAAGCATTATTTGACATTAAAAATTTGCTGAATGAGTTAGTTGTATCCTTTTAATTCTCATTTGAGAATAATGACATTGAAATACAATGATTAGTTAATATTTTATAAATAGTTATTAGTTTAATAATCTGTGAAAGGAAGGAAAAAAAATTGAAAGTATTCTAGCCATCATGTAATTTTTTGGACAGATGTCACGGGAGATACTTGATATTCCACATGAGTTCTAATCCTGATGGTACTTATTGGATTAAAAAGAGCTTTTTTTTCTCCATTCCATGCACGACAAGAACCCTTTTTGAATTCAAATCTCGTTTCATGTGCGTAAAAGGTTGAATCGAGTAAAATAAATTCGAAGTTTTTGTCGTTTTTTGTAGCATCTCGATCGTTTTCGTGATCCAGTTTTCTTTTTAACATATAATTTTCATTGGTGACACTTTAATATACTGTTATGGAATGGTTTCTCTAAATAGGGCAAAAAATAAGTTGTTGCCATTTTTTTGGCATTTTCAAATGCCTAGTTCTTATTTTAGGCCTCCGATGTATGACACGTTAAATGGGTTTATCGATATTGGATGCTTTATCAAATCAAAAACTGCTTTTTAGAGAATCAGTTTATTTTTATTTGCCGTAGTTTGAAAAGGATATGCAATTATAACCGGCATGTTTTCTTTCCGAGTTATTTAACCAGCAAAAGTATCTTTGCGCTTGAAATAAAGCAGTGTTTACTACTGTAACACTTTGATCTGTTACATTTTGGCACAATGGTAAAAAATATACGAGAAGGAAACTCCCGTGTTCATTTTAATTGAACAAATCAGTGGATTGTCCAATTAATACATAGTTGTAAAGATGGAAATAATTCAAATTTCGAAAATAATTCAAACTAAGAGCCTTATAATTAAAAGCTGGAATTGAATTTCAAACAATAAAATTCGTTCAATATAATAAATTATTTTACACAAGCGCACACAAACAAAAGTTATACTTAGAAAAAATAATGGTATACTAGATTCAAAGGTTACACAATACATTAATTGCATTCGCCAAAGCGCATCGGCAAACATTGCATCAGTTTTTTCTAGAACAAATGAATTCAGAAAGAAACATTTTGCTACTTTTCAGCCGTATTTAAAAAGTGTATAATGAAATTAAAAGTTAAAAAAAAGTTTTATGAAGCAAACAAAAGATGAATGCTGTTTTGATTCTTAACATTAGGAATAATATTTTCTGTATTAAAAATAATAAAACAAAACAATCAAATGCAATATTTGAAATTTTCAATCAAAGTTCTAATTTTTCTTCCAGGACGCAAAAATTTATTTCAAAATACAAAACATGAAAATACCCTAAATTGACTATATGAGGCGTATTTTCGATTTTCAATACGTAAAATACTATTGTAGGGCCGTTAAAAATATCTCTAATAATGATTATTTAAATTTGAAGTCTCAAAATATAATTAGTACTATAGATATGAAATAGTTAAAACTTTTAACAGATTAGAAACGTCAAATTAGAAGGTTTCTTACCGAAGTTATCAATTATTTTTCTAAAAAACATAGACTGTTTCACGAAAGTGACTATGAGTATTTGAATTCGAGCATTTGAAATAAGAGGAGTACTATAGATAAGTGATATGTTATAATATTAAGATTAAAGTCTTCATATATTAGATATTTAAAAAGTTATTAACTATTTGTCTTCAAAACATGTACTTCTTCATTGAATTGCAATGAGCGTTTAAATTTGAACACTTGAAATACAATGAGTACTATAGATACTCAACATTTCAAAATTTTAACCGCTTATAAAGCATTAGTTCAATATCTCAACACAACTCAAGCCCAAAACCGTTTAACGGCAGTCGAACGCACAGAGAAGATGCTCAAAGGAGCTATCCTCCTTTCATGAATGAATCCTTCAAACGCAAAAGAGACGAAAGATAGCCGTCATACTCACTTTTCACCTACCAGCCAATCAGAGGAGCAGCGAGAGAGTTAATCCCGTAATCTCAATCAGTGGGAGAAATCTTTACCCATCCTCATCACCAGCATCCATATTTATACTCCTCAATCGCGCTAGCCCACGTGCAGGTACCGCACACGTGCCATCTGGCCAATAGAGGGCCAATAAAAGTATGCCAACGAAAGTTGCTCGGGGTGGGCGGTTTTTGGGAGGATGTTCCATAGAGTATTTCTTGCTGTTCTTTTTGTTTTTGTTCTAGTATAATTACGCCGACCGGCCTTTATCTGTCGAGGAATTTTTTGTCAGCTTTTTTTCCCATGGGCTATCGGTTCTTTTCTTTTTCTTAAAAAAGGGGAAAGTTCTGTGCCTCAGAACCAGACTGACGTAAGTCCATTTTCGTCGCTTTTCAGTAGAGGGCGAAAACGATTGTCGAATGCATGAAAAGGATGGGACTCGTGCTCTTTTAGAGTTGCTAAATAATTGTGAAGGAATTTCTATGATAGAATACCGTTTTCATGGATCGATGCGGAATAAGATTCTACATACAATGAAGCAAAAAAGTAAAAATTGCCATTTTTGAACTTACGTCGCTCTGGTTCTGAGGTAGAGTTATGCATGTAAATCGTTTACCTGTGACTCAAGAAGCTGCAAAGGCTATTGGGTTACGGATAACGGATAGTTCACACGACCGGGCACGTTTTCTGGTTGTACTTGATGAAGATGAAATTATCGATTTGCATTGGAAAGTGATTAAGCGATGGGTATTTTACTCGTAATGTCATTTAAGTTCCGTTTGATTATAAGTGGTTAAGAAAATAGCATAGTTATTGCTTTCTGGGATAATTTAATTGAGATAACTATGTACTTTTGCGATAGAAAGTGTGTTGATATTCTTTATCATCGAGTTGCATAAAGATGCTAATAGAAGACGAACAACTTTTTGTAATATTAGCTTTGCTCTTTTCATTTTGAATTACAAAAACGCGTGATTGCTCACAGTATAAATGACATTTTTCTAATTTATTCTAAAAATGTCTTTTTTCTTGGCTGATACAGATCTAACGTTGGGTAGAAAGTTGAAACATTGAAACTCATAATGACCATATTTTTAAGATATTAAAAATTTTCACTCTTCTTAATAGCTTTCTAAGCTTGTATTTAAAAGGATGGTTCAAAATACTGGGTCAAAATATCGAAATTCGATACATTTTGTATTAACTTTTTCAACATGACCTGCTGGTGGAACTCTCTGAAATCTGTTTAAATACGTTGAAAATTTGCAACTATTGAAAATGCTATTTTTGAGGCAGCTAATAGAATAGAACAAAAGTTATAATTGACGGAATAAAAATAACTAACTTTTGTGAAGGAACAAGTAAAATTACTACCTAAAAGTCGGTGTCCTATTCAATGTTTTCTCGCATGTAATTATTATTTTATTTTGTCGTATTGAGTACTTTACTTCCTGCTTCTATTATACATCAAGGGAACTTATTATCTAAAATGAGATGTTTAGTCGATCTTTTAATAGTTTTAATATGTTTCAATATTTAATTTGTTAGAAAAATGTTAAAAAATTGTTCAAACCAAAGAACCAAGTGTGGGTGAAGCGTATTTGATGACACATTTACCGAAGAAGGCTGTGAATGACCCTGACGGTAGCGAAATTAGTCTTTTTCATAAACCATACAAAAAATCATGTGACACCACATGTTTTTCCCCTTTCTGAGTTCAAAGCTGAAATACGACGTTGCGATTCGGTGATTTTGAATATGTGATGTTTAAAAAGTGCTTGTTCTTCACTGTAAAAAATGAATGTTGTGTTTACAGTATAATACAGCTAATTTTATAGTAATAAACTAAAAATTTCTAATTTTACGCAAATAAACTGTAAAATTGCTAACTTTACAATATTAAACAGTAAAATTGCTCATTTTATAGTAGTAAACTAAAATTGCTAATCTTACGGTTTATTACAGTGCATTATAGTTTTAAACTGGAACCTCTGCTGCCAGTATTATACTGTTATTGTTAGAGTATAATACAGCTAAATTTTACAGCTATAAACTATAAAATTTCTAACTTTACAGTAATAAACAGTAAAATTGCTAGCTTTACAGTTTATTACTGTGCATTTTACAGTTTTAAATTGGAACCTCGGCTGCCAGTATTATACTATAAAAACAACAGCTCATTTTTTTGCAGTGTTCCGATTCAGTGAGAATATGCTCCTTTTTGTTTGAAATGCCATGAAATAAAAATTAGGTGACGGATATTACCTTTTGGTTAAAATGTTAAACTTTACCTTTTAATAAACTGTGGATTTGTTTCACTTGGAGTTATAGGAATAACGGGATTCGGTTAAGGATATCTGAAAGATTTAGAATATGCCAAAAACGAGATTTTCTAAAAACTTTATATGTTCTCTTTTGACAAATTATTCCTCTTTCTGTTAGTAAACTGTAAAAATAATAACTTTTATATATATCGAAAGCACCATCATGTTAGAACACAGGTGAACCACGTTCTCTCAGGTGTTTGGAGGTTTTCTGTTGTTCGGAGGTGTTTTGCAGCAAAGCATCTGGGAGAATATGATGCTAAATTCAGTTGCGTTATGACATGGATGGTCTACCATCGATGTTTATACGTCTTACAGTACAGCAGATATGTGACCGAATTGTGCCTTTAATGATAGAAACATGAAACTTGGCACACGTATACTACACATCAAATGATTTAATTCTGGATACGCGGCCATCTGAGATTTTGTCTATTGGAGTAATGGCAGCCGTCAAACTGCTAAATTTTCGTACTTTTTTCGAAATTTCCCCATTTTGACCATGAAAGAGCACGTTTTTGACAAACATCATACATTACATATTTAAACTACATTAAATTTGCTACAAGTTGATACTAAAATGGACTTGTTAGCTGTAATAGTTTTTGAGATACAGCTTCTCAAAGTTTCACAAATTCTCCAAATTTGAACATTTTTAGTTCATTTCCTTGTTTTATCATATATGCAAATGTCTTTATATTTTCAATAACCTGCATTGTATAAGCAGTGAAGTAAACATTTATTGAATTTAACATTTTGAAGAGGGTGGGAGAAAGGGTAAAGGTTTTGAGTGAGGGGGGAGGCTCAGGTTCACAATCAGAGAACTGATATCCAAAAGAGAGAGAGAGAGAGGATATTGAAATCCAAAGCTTCCTCTGAATATCTTTAGAGTTCCTTCAAACCTTTTAAAATCATGTTAAATGACAACTGTTAAAACTATGCAGAGTTATTATTGTTTCATGCATAAAGAGTGTGCTCCTCGTAATTATAAACGCATGTTTGTGAAAATTGCAACACCATGAAGGACTTATGCGAATGGGCTGAAATTTTCAGCAAATGCAAAGTAGGGTATGATATACAAATGATTAGAATTTTAGACGCGTAGCGCATGGGTACGCTGAGCAGCGCCCTCTGAACGCCAGATTTATCCGAATAAATAGACGGCTGCAGCAAGGTGTGTATGGTTATGGGTGGTTATCTGCTTATAATAAACGTTAGATGAGACGTTGCTTATGCCTCTTCGACGAAAAAGAACGAGGTTTCAACAACTTACGGAGTTTAAACGGGGGAGATCATCGGCCTTCGTGAAGCTGGATTGTGTTATCTTGAAGTAGCCGCTCGTGTGCAGCGTAACAGCAGCACAGTAATGCGTGTTTGGAAGCAGTGGACGGACGAGCTTTGGACAGCTCGGAAATCCGCGAGTGGACCCTGAAAAGTGACGTCAGCGCTCGATGATAGACACCTGATCCGCATGGTACTGACGGACCGTACAGCTTCTTCCAGACAACTTGCAGCACAGTGGTCAACAGCTACAAGTCTTTCAATGTGTGCTTCATCAATTCGTAGACGTCTGATGCAGCGTGGACAGCGCACAAGGACTCCTTTATAATACAGGATCCCGCTCACGCTAAACTATCGCCACCTGCGGCTACAATGGGCTAATCAGCATAAGGACTGGCGTGCTGATTGGCAGTATGTTGTGTTTTTTGATGAATCCCGGTTTAATTTGTAGCACCATGATAGCCGCATTCGCGTCCAACGCTATGCCGGTGAACGCCACCTTCCAGAGTGCATTATCGAACGTCACAGTGGACGAACAGCTGGAGTCATTGTCTGGGGTGCCATATTATATCACGGACGATCTCAATTGCTACGAATTGTGGGTATCCTGAACAGCAACCGGGACATTGGTGAAGTTCTACAGCCCCAAACTTCCTTCAATGTTTGCCTGGCGCTGTATTTCAGCAGGATAATGCACGCCCTCATGTCGCTAGGACAGTTCAGTCCTTCCTCGCATCGCAGCAAGTACAGCTTCTTCCCTGCCCAGCGTATTCCCCAAGTATGTCGCCGATTGAACATGTGTAGGATTTCGTTGGTCGGCGTCTCGTTCGTGATCCTCGTCTTGTTGCTTCTACAGACGAACTTTGAGTACGCAAACAAACAGTATGGAATGCTATTGATCAGGCAGACATTAAAAATTAGTTTAACTCCATGCCACGTAGCGTAACAGCACTTATTGCAGCGCGTGCTGGCTACACAAAATACTAATTTTAATATTTTTTAATTATTTGTTGGCTTTCTAAGTTTAATCATTTTTTGTACCACTATCACTCAGCTGTGTATTAAATTTCATTCAATTATGACGATTCCGTCATGGTGTTGTAATTTTCACAAGCATGCGTTTATATTTATTATCTTTATCTAAATTTGTAAGCGTCTACTATTGAAGACAAAATTCCATCAATTTTGGTCACATATCTGTTGCGCATTTTGGACGATTAAAAAAGAACTATAAAGCGTCCCCCTAGTGGTAAAAGTTAAAATCCACTTAAAACACACAATGCAATTGAACTTTATTAGAAAAGGATATTAAGTTCTATGATTTTTTTCGTAACGTACGCTATTAACCTTGTGAATATCGAAACAAAGAAGCACATAAAATATATTCAGAGGCCACCATTTCGAACGTCCGCCATTACTGAAATATTCGAAATCTCAGATGGCCGCGTATCCAAAATGACTCGTAATTATACGCAGTATATGCACACCAAGTTATATGCTTCTATCATTAAAGGCACAATTCCCCTTTTTTTTGTCATATATCTGCTGCGCTATTAAGACTTCAAGCTAATTGTGTATAACAATTGTTCAAATATAATTACCATACTGTTGAAAATAAAAATCTGGTACGTTCACTTTAGTATCACCCTATAGATACTTGTATTTGATGCCTTAAGCAGTTATTTTTGAAACAATTGTACGAAGAACAGAATGAGTATGCTTAAGTTCTAATTTTTAAGCAGATTTGTTAAACAGTGTAGCCTTAATCAATTAGGTTTTTCAAAAACATTTTCTGGCAAAGTAAAAGAATCCTAAAGCAATACTTCTTTTTTTGCTGCTTATATACTAATATGATTTTCTATAAATAACATGATATTATATACAATGCAAAAAATGAATGTTGTTTTTACAGTATAATGCAACTAAATTTATAGTAATAAACTGTAAACATTGCTAATTTTACAGTAATAAACTGTAAAATTTCTAGTTTTGCAGTACTAAACTGCAAAAGTGGTAAATGTACAGCAATATACTGTAAAAATGCTAGATTTACAGGTTACCGTGCATTTTACAGTTCTAAACTGGAAAATCTGCTGCCAGTAATATACTGTTGTTTTAACAGTATAATACAGCTAAATTTTGCGGCAATAAACTGTAAAATTCCTAACTTCACAGTAAGAAATTACAATTGCTAGTTTTACAGTTTATTACTGTGTATTTTACTGTTTTAAATTGGAACCTCGGCTGCCAGTATTGTACTGTAAAAACAACAGTTCATTTTTTGCCGTGTATACATAACATGAAAAATTAAAAGAAAAATCTGCAATGGCAGTTCGCTAACTGAGTGACTATTTCTATTTATATTCTAACCATTTAAGCAAAAATTTAGTTATACAAAATGACTACAAAATGACACCTTCAAAATTAAATATATCGTCCTCCAAATGCATTACTCATAATTAATTATCTAAAATTTAATAATTTTTCAAACCAAAGTGTGATTTTTATTTCAAATTTATGCAATTATTTACGAAATTACTAAAAGTATCGTATTATAATTCCAGATTTTTATTTACTGTTATGTATCTTTTGTCAATTTTTATTTTTGGAGAAATGAAAAGTTGTGCGTATTTTACTGGAGGAAAGTAATTAAAACTTAACGACACGTGCTGTTGAAACTTTGTTTTTGATAGTTTCAACATTGCTGTTTAAACTTTGTTTAAAATAAATCCATGGGAGGCCTCACCGAAATAAAGCAGAATTATCTGCATAATGTATACAAAACAAATAACCCGCTGTCAGAGGTTAATTTAGGTAAAATAACTTCAACTTCAACGTCGGAAATTTCCTTCACTGCCGCTAACCAAGACATCTGCTATGCAACACACAAATTAAAATAATCTCTCTTCTTTCCGTTGAAAAATAAATTACCAAAAACGTCCGATTTATTTCTTAACATCCGAGTTTGAAAAATTACAAACAGAAAAAATCCAAAAGAAGTAATAATTAAATGTCTGGAACTTGAAGGGTAAGGGCATAAGGTTGAACGCATCGCGTAGCAGAAAACGAGCAGAAAACGGGTTCGGTTTTCTGTTTTTCGGACATTTTCTTGGACCCCCTGGAGACTCTGACCTATTTAAATCTGGGAAGATCCCACTGGTGGATTTTTTTTCTCTTCAAAACGCATTTTAGCGGTTGCGGCGGCCTTCAAATGATGGCTGGTTATCTGGTGATCTGATGTTATACCGTTATACGGATGAGTACTTGAGAAACAAATACTTATCATTAATAATGTGTCAGTTAAAGGATTATGGTGACCATTTTAATCCGTTTTTTGTTTAGCGTCCCGAGTCTGTCTCGGGATTTAACTTGAATAATAAATGTAGTTTTGTGTAATTGCCTCCAGTAAAACCATGAAGCATTTGAAAAATAATCGTAGTTGTAATTTTTTTTTAAAAAAAGTTATCTTTATAAAATAAAAATACTGGATTTGTAGCTATAGTTTTGCGGATGTGGGACATTGTGCTGATTGAACGCAATCTAAGTCACTATCTGGTATCCACTCCATGCAGATTCAAAAGTAGTTTTAATAAAAGAAAACAAAGGCATTTAGACCTTTAGAGGAAAATTAATTCTCATTTTTCTGTCGAAAACTTTTGTATGATTTGTTGTTCAAACCAATTTCAAGCTTTCTTAATTTTGCTCTTCTATGGCTTAAAACATTTTTTTCCTTGTATTCTTTTCATGCGACATTGCTTTTTGTTTTGCATTAAATGTTTGTTGGCAAAAATATAACTTGCATTGATAATTAGACATAGATTTCCTGAATTAGAAAAAAAGTAATTTACAGAACTTGAGGTGGCAAAAAGTTAAAGAAACGCTGAGTTATTGCGCTACAAGAATTTTTAAGGAGTATTGGGAGGGGGGAGGGGCGTAGAAGATCGGTAATGAAAAGAAAACATCGTTCAAAAAGTAACTGATGATGAACTTAAAATTTAAAGTTTTGCATACGTACGAAAAAATTACATCTCGGTTTATGAAATTAGTTAAAAAATTTTTGAACGTAGATTTAAATTGATACCAACTTGATTCATACATGAAAATATGAATTTATACCATTTATTAAACTATATATAGCATAAATTTTGAAATGGATAATGGTTGGATCTTGAAAGTCTTATTCAAGTGATAAAAGTGCAATCTTTTCAATCTCATAGGCATTAGCCAGTTATAACAACTGCGAGTCTCTAATCAACTTTAAGATTTCGCAAAACATTTTTTGCGATTTTTATGTGAATTAAAACCTAAAATGGACAATATATGGGAATATTCCATTTTTTTTAGTTCGAACAATATTTGCATAAGATTTAAAATTATTATTTTATCATATACACAAATATTCCACGGTAACGAAGATTATAGATTCTGATTTTTGTTTGACAAATATTCTATGAAATGCATAGAATATTCGTCAAACAAAAGTCAGAATCTATATCGACTTTCAGCTCTTTCAAAAACGTAAAGTTTCACTATCATTTACATTCTCAAATTCAAGTTGCTTTGGGAGAGGGGTAGAGGAAGGAGAAAAAAGTGCAATTCCTTGTATTCCATCACACAAATTTCCGCTGTTGCAAATATTTTTTGTAAGTAAACATAATTATTTAACACAATAAACTCTTTTAAATAATTTTTCTTGCATACTTAAATATGCATCCTCAGTGTGGTTTGCGTGCGTGTGTACCATAAGCAACGACTAACGATTGTACATTTTTTCAACAGATTAAAGGTTAATTGTTGTTTTCGTAAGAAACCCGTCTCATTGATGAAACTAAGAGGAAAGGGGTGTGCAACCTTTCCCGAGGATGTCGCTTTTTATCAGTCACAGAACATTAAACTTTAACCCGCTCTTATCGAAAGTTTGGACCCACCCTTCCCTTGCATTGTGCATTTCGAGCGACTTTTCCTCGTGAGACCTATTTAGGTTTGAAAGGAGGGGTTGTTTCAGTTTTGTGTTAAAAATACTTCGAATAAAAATTATTTTAGTAAAATCCCAATTACTCATGGAAAGATGTTTTTTCTAGAACTTTTTCTCATGCAAGGTACTAAGTAGCAATGGTCATGTTTTTCTTTTGAAGAAAGAATCATGCGTCATAAGAAAGTATGCCACATTAAATTATTTTATTACAAAAGCTGTCACCTTCTCCTCAATTTACTTGAGACTTTTAAGAAATATATCAATTATTATTCGGTGATTACAAAAATTAGAAAAACAGCTACACCCACGACGACAAAAAATCAAATAAATAAACTAATAAAAGCTAATGAAGTTCAAAAAAAGTGAATGTATAAAAATAAATAGATTAAAATAAACAAAATCATAGATAAATTAATTTAATTCAAAAAAAAAAAAAAAAAAATGGTATAAAATAAAGGAAAAAAAAATCAGAAACTGTGAAGGACAAAAGTGTACTGGGTAGTATACGTAGATTACCCCTTGGTGCTTCAACGTGAATTATGAAGCATTTCGTTTTCATGTACATTCATCACTTAATTTTGAAGAAAACAGGCGTTTCGTTAGTCAGGATTAGAGCAGTCACTTTTCATGAGTTCATTTTGCGGCTATTTTTCTTCTCACCAAGATTGCGCAATTTAAATGTAAATTATGATTTGGAATCTTTTTTCAAAATTGGGATTGAGATGTACCTTTTTTAGTAATATTTTATATTGAATTATGCATTTTATTTCTTGATGTTTTTACTGTCAGTGCAAAACCTGTTTTTTAAATCTGAAACTGCTTGAATTCTATATTTATTTTTTTAACAACATTTTAATTTAAGCTTTTGTTAGACTACTTTGTGGAAAAAATTTCCTTTCGTGATATTTGTCATCAATGTTTATTGGTTTTATGTACTGCTTTTGTGGCAATATTTTTCGATTACTCTATTTCCAATAATTAGCATACTGATATACTGACACATATCAGTCCATTATGTGTTGGAACAACAAGTTTTCAAATCCAATCCGATAACATCATAAACGTCAAAGAATTTCAAAATTAGACGACTCCAGAATGAATAAATTGCTAATAATTCTCCACGCCAGACAGGGGAATTTTATTCCAGACTGAAACTAACAAAATGAGACTTTTTGACCCATGTAATGGCGGAACTGAACGGTAGAAGCTCTGACCTTAATAATATCTACTCTTTTGAGTGGCTTATCAAAAAGAAGTTATGAATATGAAGAGTTGTCACGTCGGCCAGATGCCCATTAGCATAATTTCAACGAAACTGAAGTTTGGCTGGATAATCAGTTTTTGTGGTTTCTTTGAAGCAGCTTCCGACAAAGTTGGTCTTCTGGTGGATGAGGCACTCTACTGCAGCGCGCCTAAATACGAATTTATTGTTTAGTGTCATAGATAAAAATTACGTGTAACGTTGTTTTTTCCACTCTCCAACCTTCGTATTAAGAAAAAATTCGCATAGATCTAAAGTATTTACCACGAAAAATGTTTAAAACTTCGCAGTTCAGCTGTTTCAATTTTTTTAGTTAAGTGATGTATTTAGTTTCCCACTTTTGTCAAAAGAAAACCCCTAACAACTGCACTGCCATACTTTATATCATTTATTCGTAAATTGTTGCTTAAACTTGGGAACTGAAACATCATTTCATTTTTGAAAATTATATGCAATCTAAGAGTATCTTTTCTTTGAGGAATTTTTTTCGAAAATGCTCATCCATTCAATTTTAAGCGACTATTCGAGGAAATATTTGTTGAATCGTTAAAGATTACATATTGTTCACTTTGAAACTTGAAGGTTTGTCCGCTTTTTTTTTTTAATTGTCAAATAAGTAAGCAAACACACATTCTATTTACTCAAGAGTTGCTTGAAGATTCTGGTCAAGCCACATGTATCAAAAATTCGGAATTTCTCAAGGAATTTATTTAGCTTTCATCTTTAAAGGACTAATTAATGGATATATTAAAATAAAAAGGCAGTTAGCTTTGTTTCAAAAATTTGTTGATGCAAAAATTTTTCAAAATTTAAAATTTTGAATCCGATTGAAAGAGACGATCTTTTCCTATTTTTTGAGAACGGATGAAAGTAGCAGGTCATGTCAGTAGCCAAAATATTCAGTTTTTCAAGAAGCTTTTTTATCTGTGGGTTATCTTTATAGGCTTGTACTTGGCAGACATATTAATTAGAAAAAGTACGAGTAATTAGCATTATTTTACAAATTTTTGGTGAAAATATACTCGTGCGTTTAAAATTTTAATGCCAATTGAATAAACAGTTTTTCTGCTTTAGATGAAATCTGTGCAGAGCTTTGAAGTTAAATGAAACAAGTGTTTCGTAGAACTTAAATTATATATTTTGCTTGAATTCGAAATGCTCTCGCGAATAAAATTATTTTCTGACTTCATTTCTCTTGCAAACGTTTCACAATTTTTCACTTTTTCATCAATGGATTTTTTTTTTTTGCAAACGATGTGTCGCTTAGTTAAAGTATATGTACGCAATATATGGTTAATAATAATTATATAGACGGAAGTTTATGCAAAGCTACAACTTTCAGAAGCATGGAGTACTAGGCATTTGAAAAATGAAGAATAAATTGAGAGAAAAAAGAAAGTTAAAAAAATAAAAAACCCTCAATAAAAAACAATGTTTTAAAATCGCAATTTTTAATGGAGGAAATTTTTTCTAGTCTGAAACGAATTACATTTGTTTTTCGTGGTTCTACTGCATGTAATTTTCCAAATTTTCCTCGATGTATGAACATTTACACTTACTTTTATTTACTCTAAATGCTCAGATCGAGCAATAAAAGCATTTCAAATTCTTACTAACATTAATAACTAAATTTTAACTTTAAAAAAAATAAATATTAACGTTCACATAAGTAGTGAAAAATTGGAAAATAAATAAAAAAATACTAATTTAACTTTTCCTAAGTTTCTACATTATTTAAAACACAGCTTTGTATTAAAAAAAGACTTTTTCGTCAATGGAGTTTATACTAGAAAAATGGTTCAACTGTGACTAACAACTTTAATGTAAAGAACTCAAAATATAGGAATACCTCATTCTCACACTCACGAGAACCCATAATATAGAAAAAGTATACACATACATAATTTCTGACACATATTGCATATTATGATTTATATTCAATTACGTAATTTATTTTACACCATAGTACAAAAGACGTTGAAATTTCATTTGCACTTTTGTTTTCAATCAGCACTTAAAACTAATTTGCTTAGGCCATTTCTTGGATGAAATAAATCTTAAAACTCATTTTTACAATACAAAAGCTTTAATGAAATGTCTTCATTCAAAGTTCACGCGCGATTTAAATCAAGAAGTTACTTTCTCTCGCCTGTAACTTTCCCAACCACAAGCACTTGTTTTGTTTGAAGGATAGCTGCAATTGAAAACTAATTTGCTGATGGTCTGATTTCACCAGTTATGGTCTCATTAGGCGGGATATAATTCAACAAGATGGATGAATTTTTCTTCTCCCTTTTAACGCCCTAATCATCGGCGTCATCTGCGACCATCCTTTTGTGGAGATAACTATCTCCAGGGCAATGATGACGAATTAGTTCTTTCATTTAAATGGAGTCAAAAACTAAACTATTCTCACAGTTGCAGATTTATTTTTGCATCAGAACAGTATTTCAACCCTTTAAGGCGATGTGGCTTCTTGTACCCCAAAAGAATTAGACTTGTGCAGTCAAACTTTTTGTAATTATTAAATAGATGGCTTTTCTGTAAATGCATGTTACTCACGGTACGGTTTCAGTTGTACGAGGATTGCTTTTTTTTTCAATAATTTTGAGGTTATATTCCGTATCACCACTTAAGTGAGAAGAAAATCACCCCATTTAGGGATTAATAAATTCCAAAATATAGTAAATTTTCAGATGGGACTAAGTTACAAGACATTTATTTTTCAAGACACAATAAAATCGCTTAGGAAATAAAGATTTTCAAATGTTTAGTTACTTCTCTTGATCCAAGCCCAATATTAGGATTCAAAGCCGGGAGAATGACTCACTCAAGGAATTTATATTGCAGTGAGACCTGGGAATTACTTTGAGGGAAAAAACTCAGGAATTTTTCGACCTATGTTCTGTTTCCAATTTTAGGTCTTGTTTTTTGTGGTTGGAAAATTGTGCTGGCAATACAGCCATAAGTCGTCGTGTTCTATGGTTTTGAATTTTGACACATGTGAGCAGCATTAAGGTCTTTCCACGAATAAAAAATTACGCTCCCGATATAATAAATTTCATTACTGCTTTAAAACTACTTTTTTACAAAAAGTAATAGCAATTAAGTTATCAGGTTCAAGACTTTTACAGAATTTCATTTTAGTTTCAAGGATTATTCGTGTCCTCAAAATTTAGAGTGTGTTGATGCCAATACTGAAAAATTCATTTGCCGTAAAAATAAATAATCCGTATGATTTATATTTCAAGCGCGGCAATAGTTTTTGTCTTTGAAAAGTTAGTACCAGATTATACTCGGTTACTTTAAAATAGGCGCATTAAGTTTAGAAATTTTGCGTCGTCTCTATGGAAACCGTACAAAAGAAAACAGCTCCACTCTTCTTTTTATGCATTGCTGTTGAGGCAGTTCATTTATTTTTATCGAATTGGCTTACGCTTTAAGATACCTGTACCTCAGAACCAGAAGGACGTAAGTTCAAAAATGGCCATTTTCACTTTATTAGTATTTTGTATGTAGAATCTTATTCTGCATCGACATGAGAACGGTATTCTACAAAACAAATTCCTTCCAATTATTTAGCAGCACTAAAAGATCGCGAATCCCATCCTTTGCATGTATCCGACAATCGATTTTCCCTTCTCCTGAAAAGTTACAAAAATGGAATTACGTTAGTCTGATTCTGTGGTACAGATATATCCTCATGCCTCTGTTATTTCTCAACATTTTTGAGCAAATCTAGTCATACATTAATACAACAAAAATTTCTAAGAAAATGTTGTACTTCATTAACGTTGATTTTTCCATGGAGTAATAGTTTACGCCCAAAGCAATTTTAACCGTTTGCGTTTATCCATTGTTGCAAAAGCTAAGGTGGAAAAGTCCACAGCGCCGTAACTATGACAACCATGAGGGGAAAATTTCGAAGAGGGGGGAATTAATTTTACTTTGCGCGCTTTCATTACGCAGGGAAAATTTAAGAAAATGTATGCATTATTTTTTGCCTGCTGCGGATGATTTTATTACCAGTTTTATTATGAATAGTATTGACTTCAAATTTTGAATTAT
>JAXGGA010016565.1:0-26396 GCA_038373865.1 Uloborus plumipes | reverse complement strand
GTTGAATTCTCTAACGATTTCCGAAATGGCATGACCCATGCGTCTAGCTCCAACTAACATTCCGCGTTCAAAGTCTGTTAATTCACGTCGTGCGGTCATCATCACGTTAAAACCTCTTCACATGAATAACTTGAACAGAAATGAAAGCTCTGTAAAAGCACTGCGCATTTATACCTGTTCTATGCGATGCTACTGCCATCTGAAAATTTGCATATTGCTATCCCATGACTTTTGTCACTTCAGTGTAAATTGAATATATTAGCATTGGTGAATATATGTAAATGACAGTGAAACTTAATCAGGAACTTAAATTACGTAAGACACCACTAATCTGTGTTTTGATAAAATGCATACAGTTAGAGTTTATAAGTTCTCTCGAATCGAAAGCTTCTTTGAAACAAGTTTGCGTGATTTTGATTTAATAACACAAGCCAACAAAAAAAACTTTTTTGAAAACTTTTTTAATTTTAATAGCTGATCTTGATAGATTTTTATGTGCTGAATCCAAATAGTTTCCAAGCAAAATGTATTTTATTATATAGTCTAATACCCATTTACAGTATATAGGGAAATCAATGAAACACTGTAGAATCGTAAAAATGGTTTGTATTTACAGTAAAATACTTGGAATAGTAATTTTAAGTGATGATACAAGGTTCACTTGTCAACTGGAATTGCTTTATATTTTCTTTCCCTTTTTTCCTTGAAGCTTCTTGTGTAGCTTTTCCTGCGATGAATAGCTTGCTGAACTTCTCGGTGAAGTGACCAACAGTAATCCCCTATCATGTTGTAGCATGTGTTTCAGCAGTGCTGCCAACATCATCTTTGTTCATTAGACCTATTTTTTCATGTTATCTTAACTATGAAAAAGCTGTTAAATTCTAAAAATGTTTCTTTATTTCATGAATGTAACTATAAAATGTGAATAAATGGTGGGTGATACAACTTTTTAAGCATCATATTTGGATTCAGCAAATATCAATATTTGGATTCATTGTTAACTAACCTAAACAACATAAGAATAAGGTATTTTCATTAAAAAAGTTTTTTCATCGTTGGCCTGTGTAATTGAATGTATTGTACATGAATAAAACCCTTTGCTAATGCATTTTTAAAATCTGGTAAATACTTACGTGTTACGTAGCTGCAACTAAAATTTTAGTAAATGGCCCTCCATAGACCCCAAATTTTATTTTTTAATGAAGAGTAATAAAGAAATATTTGGTCCTCTACAATTTCCTATAAATTAGAGCGATGCATTGTTCACATAGTGCATGGTGAAGTGGTAAATCATTTGAGGGTACAAGCATAAATAAGATTTACTAAAACATATTTTTACGTGAATGAAGATTTTTTATGGTATGAATGTAATATGGCATGAATATTTTACAGAATCATTTTCTAGTTGAGGACTTCGAAACTTGAAGTAACACGAGGGATAACAATTTTTTTTTGCAGATAAAAATAAAACAAGTTTTATGTTTAGTCATTGCACCTCCCAAATCCCTCATTTTCCGTAACTTAACCCATTAATGTCTAGCGTCCCTTTTTAGGGAAGGTCCAAAAAGTGTGTCTGAATTTTCCAAAAATGAACATTTCAACCAAATAATTGTGTTCAATTATTACTTTGGTATTGCTTCAATTCTGTATTAATAGATTTCAGCACATAACCGCAGTAAAGTGTGATCTGTAGTCATTTGATTATGATCTTTATCAAAAATTACATCGTTCACAATCTCAAGAACAAAACGCTAAGTTTTTAAAGTTATTAACAAGTAAATCTATCTATGTTTGATATATGTGCCTCTTTGATTGATGTTTTAGTTTACCTTTTTTTGCAATTTTGTAAATTTAAAATTTTTTTAGGATTTTATAGCAATTTAAGAACGTTCCTATAAAGGGCACTAAAGGCTGCATTGTTTAACCGTTGCTGCTTTATTGCTTAGAATCTATAATTTATATCAAAAGAAGTTAGCAAATGTTTTTAGACTGAAAAACTGATAATAATTGTCATTTTTAGCCTACTTTCCCGTTAAAAACAAAAGAAAGACGAAAAAAGTATTAAAAGTAGCTTAATGCATCTAAAAAATATCGCCAAGTCCAAAAAATATCGCCAAGTAAAAAAATATCGCCAAGTCCAAAAAATATCGCCAAGTAAAAAAAAATATCGCCAAGTCCAAAAAATATCGCCAAGTAAAAAAAAAATATCGCCAAGTCCAAAAAATATCGCCAAGTTAAAAAAATAAAAAGGTAAAATGAATATCGAAAAATTAAAAATTTGAAAGTAGGGTATTGAGATGGGGAATTTGTGTGTCTGTCTGTCTGTCGGTCGGTCTGTCGGTCTGTCGGTCTGTCTGTCCCCCCCTAATAACTTTTGAACGAACATTCCGATTTGGACAAATTTTTTTTGTTGGAAAGATCTCGGCGAGTACAGCTCATTCCCGTATTTGATTTTTCGATTTGAACAATTTTTGGTTCAACTTTGAACCGTTCAAACAACCTGTCCCGCGATGCTAACTTTTGAGTGAACAGTCCGATTTGAACAAACTTTTTTTTGTTCGAAAGGTCTTATCAAGGATACTTCATTCCCGTATTTACATTTCCGATTTGAACAATTTTTTGTTCAACATTGAACCGCTCAAGCAAGCTGTCACCCCTAATAACTTTTGAGTGAACAGTCCGATTTAAATAAACTTTTTTTTTTTGTTCGAAGGATCTCAGCAAGGATACTTCATTACCGTATTTAAATTTTCAATTTGAACATTTTTTCGTTCAACATTGAACCGTTCAAGCAACCTTTCCCCACCTAATAACTTCTGAGTGAACCATCCGAATGGAATAAACTTTTTTTTTTGTTGGAAAGATCTCGGAGAGTACAGCTCATTCCCATATTTGATTTTTCGATTTGAACAATTTTTAGTTCAACTTTGAACCGTTCAAACAACCTGTCCCACGATGCTTTCAGAAAAAAAATTTAACATTAGCACCTACGGGGAATTTAAGTTGAATGTTGATCCTGAACTTAAAGTCGGGTTTCCTTCAAACTAACTTTGTAAGAAAATGGTTTTGATAAATAATGTTTGCAAAGTACTTTTCTGAGTAATCTTCTGTGAGGACTCTGATTCCGACTCCGACTCCGCAAACATGGCGGAAATGTATACTCAGAAAAAAATGACTGACTGTGCAGACGATTTTTTGTTTATTTATTCATTTGTTTTATTTTATTTATTTATTATTATTATTATTTTTGGCAGACGATTTTTTTTGTAATAAAAATGTTTCATTCACAAGGGTGTTTTGTTCTTTGTTTGTATTTAACAACTGGCAACGGATTAAAAGTGAAATTCGAGACATTTTATCAACGGACGAGTTTTTTTTTTTTTTTCCTTTCTTTGATAAAATGTGTTTTGATTTACTTTGTACTTTTATTTTTTTTTTTTTTTTTGAAAACAATTGAGGAATTTTTCTACGGAAGAACTGTAACAGTTGCATTCTTTAAAAGGTGCGACAAAACTTTATTTATTCATTTATTTACTTTTTATGTGTCTATTTCATCTGATGAGAGGGGTATATTTTGCTTTTAGAAATCAGCTTTAAGTGCTAAAAAGGTATGTTTGACATAATTTTTAGTCTCAGATAATTAAGAGAACAATGATCAGATGCTAGAATGCCGATGACCATGTACGGGAAAGTAGGCTGGTTCAGTTCTTGACAGAACTTCTTGTTAAAACTTATTTTATTTTCAAAATCTAATTAAATTAAATTAATTAATACATATAAACTTAATTATACAATGTTCTTAAATATTTTCTCTTTTTTTTTTATTACAAAAAATACTCAAGGTAAATTTTGAAAGAAAGCTATTTCAAAAATGTAATTCTTTAAAACGCTAATTATTCGTTGTATTTAATTAATTTTCCATTATGCATTTAGGTGTTTATTATTGTTTAGTCTGACTGTTGAAGAAGCCCTAAGCTGTTTTAGAAGCTTAGCATTTCACCTTGATGAAGAATTCAAAGATTGCATATGTGTCTGTTGTTTGGGAAAGGGGGGGGGGGGAGGGTTGCAGATTTAATTTCAGAATTCCCTGAGCATGCCGATTTTGATCTCTACTGTGAGAATTTATTCACTTCTC
Organism: Uloborus plumipes; assembly: GCA_038373865.1. Classification (NCBI taxonomy): domain Eukaryota; kingdom Metazoa; phylum Arthropoda; class Arachnida; order Araneae; family Uloboridae; genus Uloborus; species Uloborus plumipes. The sequence goes on along the minus strand of JAXGGA010016565.1, from coordinate 22,261 downwards.
TTGCTCTCCTACGTGATTATTTGTCTCAGCAAGGTTTTGTGCAAGAATCGGACTAAAAAATGCTCATGTTCAAAAAAGAAAAGAGAAGAAGTTTTGAATAAATGTCGATGACAGGTAAAATAATATTACGTTGGTTCGGTTGAATAATAGCAATGTTATAACTATTGCATCGAATCTTCATGGAGTTTATCCTATTGTACAGGCTAAGCGATTGTCCAATAGCGAAAAGAAAGTAATTGAAATTGATGAACCAAATATATATGGTTGCTCAATACAAACGTTGCATAGGGAAAAAGATCCCATGCATCAAATATCGGGAACTACCGGTTTTTGATCCACTCTAAAAAATGGTAGTAGCCGCTCTTCATTTTTATTTTAGAAGCTGCTGTACAACATGCATTGAGCTCAAGAGAGTTGAGTTAGGTATTATGGGGCTAGTTGTTATATTGCTTTAAATAAGATAAGGTAAGATGTGCCCATTGAAGTAAAAGACCTTATCGGAATGCAGCAAATGCAATACGTAGGTTTGCAGAACAAATGTTTTGCTGACTTTCATACTCAACAATACCAATATTTCCTTATTCTCTGAATCTACTTCCCAGTTTATGTTAATTGCTGCTTTTATTTCTTCTTATAAATTGTCGTTTTCAATATTACGTCGTAGGCAGAAAAAAAACAGTTTGGTAAAAAAGAATGTACCCTCTGGTGCCCAGCGTCCCTTTTTAGGGACGATTTTTCATTCTTAAATAAAAAATTTATTTTTTACATGATAATTTTTTAACTATTTTTCCTGTCCATTAAACACTATTTGTAACCAGTATACAAAGTATCGTTGAAAAAAAAATGTCAGGCATTAATGGGTTAAGTGTAAGTGTGTTAGTAACTTTAGTTATCATTGGACCTCTGACCAAATTTTCTAATATAACCAAATTCAAATGTTTTCAAATGTAATGTTACTATTTCAAAAAGGAAATGAAGGTGTTTGTAAACTTTTGTAGTTCAACCAAAATACATGTCTTGTTATTCTGAAAAATGTCTAATTACACCCTTTTTAATAAATTGACAAATTGAAAAGCTAAGAATGCGAAATAACACTTTTCTGGAAAATTACCCATTTATGAGAATTTCTCCAAAATATACGTGTGTATTTGTTCTTTAGAGAAAGGTTTAGAAACGTAACACATCATTTGCGACAGGTAATTTTTCTATAAGTATTAATAGTGTCATAAAAAATAACTACGCCACAACCTTGATAGGTAATAAATACTTCAGCATAAGGCTGAGTTACGTTTTCATTATTTTATGTCACACCCTATATGAGTCGCAAATTGACTTTCATTTCCCCAGAACTATTAAGACTTTATATGATTTAGTGTAATTAGAATGAAATTTATATTCATTAGAGAAGGGAACTGTTTTATTAGCACTTTGTTTGCACTAAATAGCAATAAGCAGCTTTTGAAGAAAAATATTTTATTTCCTGATTCTGATTTTTTTTTCTTTTGCCGTATAATTTAAAACTGCATTTTTTTTCTTGAAAAGTTACACTAAACTTCAAATTCTACAATCTATAAGATTGTTTTTTTTTTCTCGTTTTACTTTACTTTTTTTTCTTATAAAAAGAATACTTCATTACATATTTGAGTTACACATACCTACGCCGTAAAAAAAGTTTTTTTTTTTTAAAGGATTGTCAGAAATCCACTATATACACATCACACTCATATATATGGAATAAAAGAAAAGCATTATTTTAAGAAAGATTCATTTGCTTTATATTTTCTTCATCACCTTCTTTTCCTCCTGCAGTTTTCAAAGCGCACCTTTCCAACTTACAATTTCCACTCGTTTCCAAAGAAGTTCTTTGGAAAATAAAATTGCAGCTCACGGACAAGCACAGGAAACCATTTCGATGCAAATGTTTATTTTGTAAGCAAAATTGTTCCACACAAGTCAATTTTCCCGAAAAAGACGTCGTCAAACATACTTTTCTGCAGGTAATGATGGAAATATTTCAGCATTTTGTATTTTTCTGCTCAAGGTGGATAGAATAAGCTGTTGAGTTGTAGAAAAGTCAGGAATAATTTCCGTTGGAGTATACTTTGCGTTTGAAATACGTAATGAAATATTCTTCACACTGAAGGAACTGTAGTTAAAATATTCGTTCTGTCGCAAAATACATATAAAGGATATGTATTATGAAATAAACTGCACTATTCATTCTCTCGGTGCATATTTGTAACTTATGTGTAAAAAAAGTGTGCAAAAAACGAGGAGTGGGGTGCATGTATCTGCTACAAAAAAGCACAAGGTGCAATGAATTTCCTTTTTCGTTTAAGCCATTTAGGGAACCATTTTTAAACTCTGCCACTGACTTTCTCTGCTGGAACCCTATTTTTTGCAATGAAAAAATTGAAAAAAAAAAGCTTTTGCAAAAAAAAGTAAGGAATAAGAGTTTTACCAAGTTGAGTTATTAGGTTGGTGCGTATGAAATGTCGGATTCTCTTTACATGCGGACGTTTGTCTCCCTGTTTTCATTATACTTTTGTCTTTGGCATAACCTCATTCATAGTCGTATTGTCCATTGCCAGAGACTCATTTCAGCAAAATAGGTTTTCTCGAAGGTCTACCATTTTGTTATTTCTTTTGAGTTTATTGCCGATATGAATTCTGCCGACACACAAAACAATTGCGAAACTGAACGAACTGGAATATGAAGTTTTTCAGCATTCACCATATTTACCGGATCCCTCGCCGACCGATTTTCATTTTTTCAAGCATTTAGAGCTGTTTTTAAGGGGCAAACACTATGAAAATGAAGACAGTCTAAAAAACTCGATATCAGAGTTTATTAATTCTAAAGACCAAAAATTTTTTAAGACAGGCATCTACGCTTTAAAATCTCGTTGAGAGAAGTGTATTGAAGCGAATGAAGCATACTTTGATTGAATAAACAGCTTTTGAAGAAAGATGTGCAGTTTTATACAATCACTTAAGAATCCGACATTTCATACGCACCAACATAATAACTAAAACATAAGCTCTAGTTAAAACCTAAACAGAAAAATAAAATGCAATCCTTATTTCTCCAAAATCATGTATATTAGTTTTTATTTAAGAAAAACTACGCATTTGCAAAATTCAAGCGTGGTGTTTTGTCAACGCATAAAAGTGTGTTTTAACATTTCTGAATAAAACAAGTTCTCTGTTAAACTTAACGTGCATTTGAAAAGTAAAATGAGTTATTCATGCATAAGTATTTCAAGTGAAGAAGAAAGTCAACTTGCAGAAATAAGATGCTCCTTAATAATAAAAACGTACTTAATTTTTAAAGTAAAGTCTGAAGAGAATATAACAAACTTAATAAACCTACATGAAATGCTTCTCTTTTCACCATGAAGATTTGAAGTCCAGTCTCTTACTTTATTTTCATTATTTATATTTCTGAACTTGTGATGATTAACATTCATATAACCCATTAAAAGCCGCCTCATAAATAAACTAGAAGGCATTTATTTTTTTTAGAATCCTTTTTGTATCTCTATTTTCAAGCAGTAAAATTTTCTTTATAAGTTATATTATAATATTGTAACGGGATATTTGAGTTTTTTTAGGTAAAAATCAAAGTGTTTGCGAATTGAAACTAGAAGTACATTTAATGTGCTTAAAATGCATAGTATTTTAAAATTGTTCTGTGCTGAATAAGGTAAAAATGCTTAATGAAAGTTAACATTTCAAGTAGAATTTATATATTTTCGATGTACTTGAGTCTGAGGAATCAAGGGAGCTTTCAATAAGGAACCGATTGTTCAACTTAAAAAGACATGATTGAGCGTATGCATGTAAAGACACCTGATAAAAAGTAGTATTCTTACTTTTTCAACATAATTGCATATGTTTACCTTTTAGCGCCAAAGCAGTTTATTTTAATACAGTCGAACCTGTCTATTTCGAACTTCACGGGGCAGAAGAAAAACTCGAGATACAGAGGTTGCGATAAAATTTACAAAAACAATCAATTGGAGCAAAGTGAAATACTTAATAGATTGTTTTGCATTGATATTTTTAAATATTTTACTGCACGACATGTTGTGAGTCCACGTTTTACCCTGTGATGACTATATCGGTAGCAAGTTAATGTATACCTTTAGGGCCATTCCACGTGACGGTGCGGGACATTTGGAGCAGTTTTGTCTGAAGATTTTTCCATAAATACAGCTGAAACAAGCTAGGAATTTTTTATTGGTAGCAACAGTATAGATGTTTTATGAGAATTACAGGGAAAGTTAAAATTTCATAGTTTTAAGGAAAATAATTCAAGGATAAGTAATATTATGCTTGTGACGGAACTGGACTCATACGAGTCCCATTCCGTCACACTTATTTTAGGGCTTATAATTCAGTTATTTTCAAAAAACTTACTAATTTTAAATTTGTTACGTAATTCCTATGACGAATATTTGCCGTTGCTACCAACAAAAAATTTTCTAGCTTGTTTTATTTGTATTTACTGAGCAAATTCTACTGACAAAACAGCTCCAAATGTTCCGTTCCGTCACGTGAAATGGCTCTCAAAGTACAAACATAGTCTTTGAATGATTGTGCAAAAGATTATTTTTGTCTCCTCTAGTTTTACCATTGATAAAGGTGGCTGGAGATGAAATTCAGAAATGAGAGTCGTCTAAATTCGAGATATAGACATTCTCGGGAAAAATCATTCGAAATAAACCTGAGAAAAAACATTAAATTTATGCTGTAAAAGCAGTGAAATTAATAAAATTCCGACATAGAGAGGTTTTTGAGGTAAGCAGGTACGACTGTATGATAAATACATTTGCAACAGATTTAAGAAGTAATTAATCATTTACAAATACTTAGTTTTGACTTTTCGCTAAGATTGAAGCATTTTTCCAACCAGTACGCTTCAATGCTTCCCACTGAGATGAAAATTATACAGCATCATAATTAGTTGTGAGCTCAAAACAAAGAAAATATATTGCGCCAATCCCCCCTCTTCTTTCTCACCGCGTCAATTTCTCTCTTTGTGCGCCCGGGCCTTTGTTAGTAAAAGTTTGGAAGATGAAACTGACTGGTAACTGAAGCATGATGAAACACTGTCATTTTCAGGGTCTTTGTGCACGGCCTGGTTTCAAAGGCGAGGATTTGGGTTAATGTCTCCTGATTCATCATGTACGTCTAAAGGTATGACACTTCAGTTAATGCCTTTATTTATTATGGAACGTTTTAAACTGAAAGTATGTTTTACTCAACATAAATTACATGTTAACGAGAAACGGTGCTAATGATTACCAGGAGGTTTTAAAGCATATAAGCCTGGATCAATGAAACAGATTTGTCAGCTTGTGGTAACGTAAGTTTAAATATATCTAAAAGTTGTTTTACCGTTTGGGAACAACTAAACTTAACTAAATACAAATGAGTGAATAATATGAGTTGCATTAAAGAAACATAGAAAGAGTCATTCTAAAACAATCACATATTTTGCGATAGATAAATACTAATCTATTGTCCTTTTTTTTTCGCTTAGAAATGTTGCTTTTTTAGTTCACTACTTTATTAGAAAAACTACTTTATTAGAAATTCACAACCTTTATTTGGTGATAATGTTAATACATTTAATTGTGGTTTTACAGATGTCTCTACAATAGTAGTAGAAAAAACGAGTTATGCGTAAGGCAAATCATGCTTTAAAAAAATGTTAAGATCTCAAATTTTCTTCTTTGTATCATTTTGTGTAAAACTACTTAACGAATTGAAGATCAACAATAAGAGCAAATTAATTCGCATGCGTTAAAAGCAGTGACAATAACTTTTTTCTGACCAATACTTTTATGTTTCCTGCTTTTTTCGAATTTGGTTTTAGTTTTTTTATCTCTCTTTTATTGACTGTTAACGTTTCAAATGGTAACTTAAATCTTCTTAAACCATACCGCCCGATCGTGTTTTTAAACCGAGTAAGCTTTTGAACGACAAACTGTTTCTCGCGTTTTGCGTACATTAAACAAGAATTTTCTCCTTTGAGTATTTAAAAGGCGTTAAACTTGATTATGAGAACAGCACACTTCTTCGTGCAATTTTATTAACAGATCTGTATTATTCAAGGTGTGTTCGTGCCATTCTCAAGCGAGTTTAGAAGTTTAGAATCAAGGTTAGTGATATAATTAATGACGTTATGTACATTGTGTACGAAATGAACAAAATATCAAACAAAAACTTTGATTTTCATTTACTAACTCAACAATTTGTCCATTGTTTTAGAACATCCATCCAGTACTAATAGCTAGCCAATTAGATTTTAAAAAAAAGGTTAGTTATGAAAAGCAAGGATGTTAAAAATAATTTTGTTGTCACTAAGCAATCAGCGTGCCTCTTCAGCAAGTTTTCTGCAAATTAATCTAATAAATTACGGAGGTACAAGAGGTGCTACGTCGAGTATTTTTTTCTCTCAGTATTAGAGCACTTGAATTCACCTTGAAAATCGAACCTAATCAATAGCTATAAATCCACTAGTTATTTCTTAATGTGTACAAAATAACTGTTCTTGAAAACTGTGCTTACTTAACTCCCTATTCCTCGAGTTTATATGCTGTTCTTTGTATATGTCTCGCTGCTCAAGGCTCCCTACTGAATGTCCAATTTCGAAAATTAAAATTGCTGCTACAGAATCTCCTGAAAACCTTTTATGAAATTTCACTAATTTTAATACGCGGGGGCTTTGTTTTTGCCAACTTTTTGCATAATTGGCCTATTTCTATGATTTATATTGTAGTAAGTTGAATCTTCTCACATTATTGGGGCGTTTTCTATCTTTCTTTTTCTTTTTTTGCTTTATAATCTAGCTTTAAGATTAGGGTTTTAGAATTTAGGTGGATTTTAACACTTTTATAGACGTAGTCGTTTCTTTGATTATTTCTTCAGGGATAGCAACTGAAATATAAAAACAAATCAAACATTGTCCATATAGATTTTTTTTAAATTGTTTACACTTATATTCTCGTTTCAATATTTTATGTGTTTCTTTTTAAACAACAATCAAATACTTCAAAAGAGAACCACGCTTCTAAATAATAAAAATAGCAACATTTTAAGAACTATTTTTGAAATTTTTATAGCTCTCATATCCCAAACACATCTGCTAAACTAAAGTTAGCTTTATTAGCCAAATTTAAATATCACCCATTTTAATGGATCAAACTATAATCCTAGTTGAAAACTAAAATTTTCACACATGATTTCGAGTCTAAAATTTATTCTTATGACTGAAGCTGCGGCTAGTATTTCATAGGTGTTTTGAAACCTTCATGCAAATTCGCTTTTGCGAGTTCTACATAACATCTGGGAAAATTATTAAATGAGATGTTTACGGTGGTGGATATTTTCCTCAATACCATTTGCTGTGTTGTAACGAGTTTATTAGCTAATGTTCGAAACATTTTGCCATACGTTACAGCTGCTGAAAGCATTATATTTAATATCTTTCCCAACCGAAAGCATTCTCCTACCGTAATTTGATGGGGACATGTGTAGTTGTTTGAAAAGATATCGCATTTTATCAATACTTCCATGTATACAGACTATTTCTGTGCTCTGATTCATTAAAATTATTTTTAAATAATGGCTGCTGAGATATCTTTTAAAGTAATTATTGGGGCTTTCATTTTAAATCTTCATATAATACTGGAGATAATAAGTCCATTTTTGACATGTATCACAAATAATGTCTAAGCGTCAAGCAAAGTATTTCAAAGGCATCATTTTGTGTTAATATCACGTACGCCAATTACTAATCCAGAGAATAAACATACCTCAGTGAATAAATAGCTCGTTTTTTTTTTTGGCAACACTATGGAGTCAAGCCTTTTTTCGTTGATGGTCTGGCAACCAGTAATTTCCTTCTACGCTATCACAATAAGTAAAAAAAAACACACAAACACACACACACACAAGGTTAAAAAGAAGGAAAAAATCTATATAAGGAAAACAAAATCTAAAATTTAAATAATAAAAGCAAATGAGGCGTAATTGGTAAAAGTTACCGGTCACATTTATTATTATTTGTAAAGTAAGAATTTTGAGTTTCAAAGATAATTTTTTACAACTAAAAACTCTAAATACAACTAATCAAACAGGTTTTTATAAGCATTAAACAATGTATATTTTCAAACAATTCACAACCTCACTAAATAAATTAATAAATTAATAAAAAGTTTTTTTTTGACATAATAGCTTTATTTTTTTTTTACTACATAGTACTACGTACCACTCACAACTGAAATTAGAGGTGAACCTATTTTTAAATCATTAATTGCATGTAATTTGTCCTAAAATTCATTTTCTAGTTTGTTAATAAATAAACTTATTTACGTAGCCTCACACGACATTACAATATAAATCTGTTATGATTTATATTTTGTCAATCAAGTGTCTTTGAAATAAATAATGCTAACATATTTTTTTTCGAAATATTTGGCAAAATAACTAAACTAAATGTGCCTATAAAAATTATACCATTTTAATTGATGGATATAATAAGGTCATATGCTCATATCTTATATAAGCATAAAACGCCAAGATATTAAGATAGAAGAAGTTTAAGGTACAACCGCTTCAGTTTTATCCCCTTATCTTTAAAAAATAAAGCACGTAAGCAATTTTAAAGGGAATACTACCATAAAACTTTTATACCACAGTATCAAATGTATATACGTAGTTGAGAAATGCTTCAACTTACATAACTTTATGTGTCATTATAGAGCAGACGAATACTTTAAAATCAGATATTGTTCCATATAAATAATTTCACAAATGACTTTGCTCTGTTATGAAAACACAGCTGTTTAGAATCGTAATGGTCGCATAATAGTACCATAACACTTTATTTCACTTTTACGATTGAGAAACGGCCTATTCCGTGCATAATTTTGCTATGGGGATAAATGCTGGCGATGCATCAAAATACAAAAGTAAGGATCAGGTAAAAAGTCTTAGGTATCAGTTTCTCGCTTTTGCTTTTTTTTTTCTTGTTTTAAAAGTTTCTATGAATAAGTATAACTGTTGAAGTATCTTTTGAATCTTATTTTTGAGTGTAGTATTAAATTTTTTTAAAAAAAAAATCTTACAGATTCTCAATTAACACACAGTAATTTTTATTCTTAAATTAGAAGAAGATAATGTCTTGGAAACACTTACATTAAATCCTTGAAAGTGTATTTCCACGTGAGCTTATCCTGCATATTTCTCACTGACGTCTTAACTAAACAATTATACGTAGTTCACTCAAAATTAAAGCAATCACTAATACAGTCGATCCTTGTTTTAACATCTCTATGGTGGAGTAACTACTGATGTATATGATGAATAATTTGCTAGTGAATAATTAGCGATACAAATCATATTTAAATGTTAAATTAAATGCAACAACGCTGGTTGTTAGAAAATAAAAGTGGTACCTAAGCACTCACATCTCTTCTGTAATCCAAACAATTCCTCAAAAATAATGTAACTTTTCGCATCTGACTGCATTTCTCCAACAAAATTACTAAACCTCAATCAATTATTCAAATTGTGAATTTTTCCTCTAATGCAGCTCTGATGTTTTGCAGGGTACTTTTTGCATGTTTTAACCTTTGGAAGTACTTTTTTACTGAATATGGTAATAAAAGTATAATTATGCACTTCACGGTAATTTTTATGGGTGCTTTAATTTGCGGTTTGCAAAACATGCAATGAAAGTTGGTTCTTGTAGAGGAGTGTTTCAAAATACCCTTCCACAGCTTATATAAAATGTTTCCGTGAATTTTTCTTTCCGGTATTCATATTCTCAGCAACTCCCAATATAGTTAAAAGATAATTGATCCCCTTTTGCGTTTAATTATATGCGAAATAAATATGCTAACGCCTGCAAATTAAGAGTTAATTAGTTAACTAATAAGCTCAAGTAAGCTTTTTACCTGAATGCATTATTCTACGCTTTGTCCGCCCCAAAATGATATTTTCATCACTACCCGCAAGTAATTACATTTTGCTTTTTATATTTGCCTACAGTGGAGGAGGAAATTAATAAGCGTTTATGGCGTTTTAAAGTAGAAAACTCAAAATAATATAAACCTTTAAAAACGGTTCTTTATTCTTAGTTAAAATAAAACTTTGCTCTATGTCTGCAAAATGTTAAGGCGAGTGAAGATAATAACTATAGTCCAACAAGTTTTAAATTTAAGAATAATTGCAATCGTCGGTAAACTAAGTTTGTCTGGAGTTTTTAATGATGTAAACTTTTAACTAAATTTGAGCTTTTCGTTCCGACGGGAGAAATATATCACACCTCACAACCAAAAACAGTAGACAAAAATAAATATTTATTTAATATTGAAACTTACTGCTCTTTATTTCCCCAAAACCACACAAAATTGATTATCATTATTGTTGCTTAGAGACTTACCAACGATATAACAGATAATCACATATTATTACAACATCAAAATTTAGAAGAAAAGTTTTCAAATTTGCATTACAAAATCAACATAAAAACATAACATAATTTTGTTATTTGTTTTCATAGTTTAAACAAACAAAAAGTAAACTTCACCTTAAAAATGAAAATAATTTTAGTAGAAAATAAGTTTTTAGCTCATTTATCATGACCTTGAAATTTAAACCTGTAGTACAAAAAAGTATGTTACAATATTAATAGAAAGCTCGATTCTTCAGCTTTACAATGGTGTTTAAATTTTTGATTTGCTATCGATAGAAGCGAAGTTACTGTCCAACCGCGAAAGGCGCGCCTGGCAATCATGAACGCTTCCATTTGAAAAAGGGGTTATAGGATAAGGAGACGCACTTGCCGGTGCTTTCGCTTCTTACTTCCTATTGAATGTTACGTCGCATTTCTCCCCTATTTTAAGGAAATCCAAAGAAACCTCAGGCATGCGCAAAAGCGAGGAAGGTTTTACGATAAAAGATTAGACAGTAGTCATTTTCATGTAACCACTTTTGTTTTCTTTTTCGCACTCTTTTCTATTTACAACCCTGTATTTTGTACATTTTTTTTAATAAAAATCCACAAATTGTCAGGATTATACTTTTCTTGTCATGTGTCTTTCACACCAAATTTTATAAAAGATGGAAATGTTGACGTCAAGAAGGTGATTGAAATGAAATACGGAATTCCCTAATGTAAAACATGTTAATATTCCTGATTTTTTGAGTACCTTGCCATTGCGACGCCAGCCTAAGTTTTGTTGTGGTGGAAGAATAGTGTTAGAGTTATAAAATGTATTTTTTGAAGAAATTTTAAGTTGGAGTGTTTTGAGATATTAAAGGTCAAAAGTTACGGTCAGTGACTTTGAAACTTAATCCTGTCGTCAGAAAGTTATGTTACATATTAATAGAAAGATTATTTTTTTTAGCTTTACAATGGTGTTGGAATTTTTATTCTACTGTAATTAGGAGCGAAGTTACAGTCATTTGCATGTAGCTACTTTTCGTTTTTTTTTCTCACTTTTTGCTGTTTTTTGCAGCACTGTATTTCATAATTTTTAAAATAAAAATAGAAAAATTCACAAGAACACTCGTCATATGTGTCTCTTTCCCCAAATTTCGTTAAAATCGGAAATGGTGAAGTTACGAAAGTGATTGATCGGACGTGGAATTGCCCTACTGTGCTTTTAAAGTTTTAAACTGGAACCTCTGCCTGTGTTATACTGTAAAAACAACAGCTTATTTTTTGCAGTCATTTGTCGTACTGTGTCACCAATGTTGTACAGAAGTCAGCCACGTGGCTAATTTAGTGCCAATTTTCTATTCTGTTCTGAACCAATAATTTGACCTTCAAAGCAGATTTTCCTGCAAATAAACGTTGGAAATCGGAAGAGCCAAGTTCAAGCTAGCATGATCACACAGCATTAATCTTTAATATCTGTATATTCTTCTCAAACATTTCAATGTCTCATTTACCCACGTCAAATATTACTCATGAAAGTTTTTTTTATTTACATTAATCATTTGTCGACAAATTTTTATTGCATTGCGTCGAAAAGCATGAAGAGATAGAATGTTTTTTTCCAGATATGTTATTGTGCTCACTGCGTACTCGGAACTGAAAATTGCAGCCTGACTGGATAGACGGTTGTAGGAGAGACGCTGCGCAACGTATCTCAGGGTAGTTTGTCTCACCAAATGTCAACATTGGGGAAAATAGTTCTTGTATAGTACATACTCTTATTATACATGCGTAGTAAATTTTGATTATGTGTAGGCTAAATATAGTTAAAACAAAAATGTAGTAGACATTGCCTAAGCGGATGATATGTAAAGGCTGGTTTTACGCTCAGAAAAAAAAATGCAGCTGAAAACCAGTTGAAAACTGTGAGCAGTATTTCTTACGACATCTCATAGTGTAAACTTGAATGCTAGTAAAAATTACGTACTGGGGAAGGTGAATTGGTTTTAAAATATGAATTTATACCAGATTTTTTCTTATATAGATAAATAGTAAATAAATGGAAATGTAATAGTTAATTTACATATTTGCATTTGCAAATTTGTTTATTAGACTGTACTTCATCAACCATTATACAGCCGCAATAAACACAACAGTTGTATGTGCAGCGGAGCTCAAAATGAAAAAAACGCTTTTCAAACTTTTACGCCTTCATATATTTGATTGAGATTTTTTTTTTCTTTAATATTTCACTCACAACTGAACATTAAAAAGTTTATTTAGTTGAAATAGCTTATAAAGAACATGCATATTTTCTAATCTTAGTTGTGAAATCACTGTAGCAATAAACCATTTTCTAAAACTTGTGACTATTTTCCTGGAAGGTAGTATGTTTTAATCTAAAGTCTTTTCTTTTTTTATGTGTCCTTTAAAATGGCAATAATAAAAAAACAAAGACATGTACAGTGCATACATTACACATATAATACAACAAAACGTATACGTGCTGGATTTTGATCAATGGAATAAATAAAGAACATCATCAGTCAAATTATTTTTGAAATAAGCGCAATTCAGCAAAATAATTTATCCTACACTGTTAAAAATACACGAAGTTTTTAAGGTAAATATTACTGTAAAACGTAGCAATTACCGTATAGAAAATTCTTACTGTGAATTGTACCGATAAAAAAATTGCGATCGCAGCGCCAATTGATCACCACCTGACTTACTGTGAGATGCAGATGACACCCTATATCCGCTCTCCTGATGTGTCGCATCTGGTACTGTGGATAGTAAAGCAGTGTGAAAAAATTGGGTCCCGGGTTCGATCCTCGTATATTGCGTTTTTTAATTTTGGTCTCTCTTCCGTAAAATTTTACAGTAAAAAAATATTTTACGGTGAAAGATACTGGCAACATGGATGCCAGTAACTTTTACCATAAAATTTCAGGAAAATTTTTTAGTGTAATATGCATCAGATAGTTACAAGGTATGAAACGAGAGTAGTAGTTTTGTTCAAAAATCAATAAATTGTAGAAATCAAAGAATAATGTGTAAAATAATCATAATTGCGCCCGGTCAATTGAAGCAACAGTTCAAATTGAACAGTTAGGTGTTAAATTTTTAATTCAGCCATTTTATTTTTCATTATATTTTTTAAAAAATTGGGAAGCATTAAGTTGTATCTTCCGTTTTCTAAAAAATCTGTACCACGCTGTATCTAATAAATGAATCACTTATTTCAGTTTAACTTTTCCAATTATGCATTTATTTAACTAAGTAAACTAATGCATTCTAACAAAGCTTATAGCGCTTTCAAAGATACCTGTATCATCATATGCAAGTGATGCGTTAATTACATTTTCCACCGATATTTTGTGAATTATTTTTTAAAAAGTAGATAAATAATGTTCAAGTACCTTTTTCTTAGAAAAGAAAAAATATGGACTGCAAGCTTTAACAAATCAGTAATTAATTTATCTTTCGGAAAATCCGACTCTTTTATCAGTGCTTTGTTCCACATGCAATTTTTCGAATAAAAGGGATGTTTCAAAGGTCCCATTGCTAATTACATGGAAAATAATTCTAGGCCAACAGCAACTGCGATGCGTTGTTAAAAGTTGCGACATCTTTGCTAATTAACACGTGCTCCATTTATGCTAATAAAGTGGCTAAATTAATTATGTTTTCTTTCTTTAATGAAACAGTTTGAAATATAAAAGTTTTTTCTGTAAGCTGTAACACTTTAAAATACTGCATTTTGTTATGAAAGACTGCTACACGGCAAAAAATAGTTTTTACAGTATAATAATGAAAACTTAGTTTTAATTTAAAATGCACTGTAAAAATGCAACTGTAAAATGTACAGTAATAAACTGTAAAATTAGCAATTTTGCTGTATATTACTCTAAAATTAACAATTTTACAATTTATTACCGCATAAATTAGGTAACACATAATTAGCTATTTTTTACAGCTTATTACAGTAAAATTTGCTGTATTACCTTCTAAAAACAACACTATAATACTGGCAGCAGAGTCTCCACTTTAAAACTGTAAAATTAGCAATTTTACAGTTTCTTACTGTAAAATTAGCAGTTCTTACAGTTTATTACGATAAAATTAGCTGTTTCATACTATAAAACACCATTTATTTTTTACTGTGTAACAAAAAATCATTTCATCGTTTGCATGACTTTTTCTTTTTCTTTTTTTTCTTTAAACTACGCTAAGTTCAGTTTCAGAGTTTCGTACAAAAATGTTTCTTCTATTGACTTGCTATGTACTTTCTCATGCGACATAGCCCTTGTGCAATAAATCCGTTCATAATGATATGTTTAAAACCGAAGTACGGGTAATAAGGTGAAAGACCGCTTTAAATAGGTTGCATCAATAGGATTACAACACACAGTGTGTTAAAACTCGCTGAAAATAGCAGACGTTCACTGATAAAACAATTTCCAGAAAATTACCTGAGACTCTCTATATCATCATTTTCGGCAGACAGGCTTAATATTGCGAGAATTAAAAGCATGAAATAGAAGGAGATTTTCTAAGAGAAGTTGCAGAGAATTGCAAACAACAATCATGCGGAAAACTAAAACGAGAAAATGGAAAAGTTTCCTATAAAACAAAATCTTAGCGCTTAAAATAAATGCTGAAGCTCAACATAAACAATATTTAGTACAGGAGCTATGTCGCTTGCATTCATCTAAATCCACCAAATCTAATCTGCGATTACTAAAAAAGTTTTAAAGGAATATAATAAAATTAGGTCCTGACTTTGCAAAAAAATACACAAAAGTATAATTTTCATCAAATTAAATCGTTTTAAAATAGGAAAACTAACAAACTTCGTCGTATCCATTTACTCCAGAGTATACTGCTTATGTGATAGACGGAAGCGTCTCAATACCGCATCAAAAACAGCTGAGTAGGTAAAATTCTGAAATAAATATTTTACTAAGTGTCTATATGGCAATCGAAACTATAGTTGACACTAGTTACTTCTCATTTGTACACATGCTGGAGAAGAAAATATAACTTTACTAATTTTTAATGAAAAGTTTTCGTAAGCAGTGTAATCTTCACACAATGTTGGATCCTGCGCAAGTGTTTGGATTCAGGTGGAGCTCTCAAAATTCATGTGTCATATTTTTCTAACACAAATAATAGTTAAGGGGTTACAGTACCTTTCTAACAAATTTCTTTAATTTAAGTGAAAAAGTTAAATCTTTGTTTCTGTACTTGTTTAACAATCAATAATTTATTTTCAAACATTAAAAATTTTGAAAACTTTTTTTGAAAATTTGAAAAATGTAAGAAAATTTCAAATTTTTAAAAACCCTAAGGCTTTTCTGTTTCTGCACTAATTTCAAAATTTCTTTTTGCGAAATGATCACAAGGATTACCTCAAAAAATCTGTGCTTTCATTTTCTTATATTTTGATTAGAAAATATTTTGTGACCTTTTATGTAAAAAAAATTCTTAGAAAATTTTGTTCTTCGATTTTTAACAAACTCTAAAAATTTTTGTAATTTATAAAACGCTTATTCAATGCACAGTTTTGTTAAATATATTATCCTGAGTGCAAAAACATATTGCTTTAAAGTTATATCTTTAATAGAAAAAAATCCTGAGCATTTCCAGTGACAATGAAACACTAAAACTGATCACCGAGAAAACGCACTTTAAAGTTTGGCTTTTAAATTAAAACACATAGCATGCATGCCCTAAAGTCACTCATAACTTTTTAAATAATTTAGCTAGAAAAATGCTATTTTTTCTGAGTGTTTTAAATAACTTTTACTTTTGAAATAAATACTAAAATTTTTTTGGTCTTTTGGTCATTTTTGAGGTACTGTAACCCCTTAAGTTCAAGAAATGAACACAAATTTGATGAGAGAAAAAGTTTCCATCTACCACATGTTTACATTTACCCCAACTGATTCTGATAGCTTTGGGGTACACCGACAAAATTAGGCATTTTCAGCAGTTCCAAGCATTTCAGTCACAGGGATATGTAAGATTGACCTTAAAACATTAAAGTACAACATCGGAGACGAAAGCGCATGCTCGTAAGTACAGAGGACCTTTTTTTTTTTTTTTAAATTTTTGTCAAAGCCGGTTTGATTCAGCCTTATTGTAAAAACCCAACGATATGTTTCAAGGTCATTAGTAACATCATGGATAGTTTATTCGATTTGAAATTGGAGGATGCCTTGCTATGAGTTCTTACTGGCGAATTATCCAAAACGTCCTTATGGGGTAAGAGCTTACAAAGTACGTGGTCTAACACTAGCAAATACCATAGCTGCAGGGCTTCGGGAGATCCCTTCCTATTCAGTACTATACATAAGTTATTAAAGTAGTATTGCCATCACCAGTGTCACGTAAGAATCTTTCGCTTTTTTGGGCCCCAAAATGTCAAGAGCCAATTTTTTCTGCCTTAATTTCTTCCAGCAACAACGGAAGTATCTTAGGTCTCTCATGTGGCGTTATAGAAAATGCAATTACAATTGCTAGGGTTATAACATTAGGTTTCAAACAACAGCCGTCGTTTTGCTATTAACAGAAAAAATATTCTTCACATTACTTTATATTTTACGGCATCATGTATACCGTTGACTGGGGTAACAACAATTTCTAACTCTTTTCTTATGCCGGAGCAAAGTCCCCCTATTCGATATTATAAATTATTAATTTTCCAACTCAGTGCTCTTAAAAAGATCCGCAGCTGCTGGTTGTAGCACATGCTTGGACGCTCTAAATACAATTTAGTCCCCATGACCTATAAATATGACTAGCAGTACTTTAAAGTTTCATATTCAGTAAAGAGATTATTGTACGAATCTCTTTGCTCGAAAACGCAGAAATAAGTAATAACTAATTCTAAGAACAATCAGGAATCAGCATTTATTTCATTTTAGAAAGAAAACAATCGGACTACTGAAGCGGAAGAATGTAGTAGAACATGCCAACATTTGTTTATGAAATAAAATGAATCACGTTTGCATTCCTATTCATTGCTCTGATTCGAAAAATTAAAGTTAGGCAAAAATACTGAATTTAAAACATGAACAAAATCCATGGTAAACTTTTAAATTATTTTGATATGTTCCTTTGAATAAATAATAATCGCAAAGAATTCAGCAGGTTGGGGGGGATGAAAATATAGTTCAGTTTTGTGATCAAAATACGTGAGAGTTTTTCCAGACCTTTAGACAATGCTTTTTACAAAGAAGAATATCGAAATTCATTTTCTAGCGTAAATAGTTTTTCTTCAAGAAATCATATATGAATGCAAGACAGTGCATATAATAACGTTATTGCATAATAATTAGGTTTCTCGTGTTCTTTGCATTTATTAGTTTTTATTCAACGTTGAAGTATTTGAATAAAATAATTTAAAGTGGGTAATTCGTCAAACACGTAATGTTTCAATACGAGTTTCCTATTTTTCTAAACAATCTGGTAAAATGAATTAAGAAAACAAATGACATTACTGTTTTTATTAAAACATTTTAAAATTATTATTCATTTGAAAATAATCATAAATTTTTGTAAAGACTTTATGAGTGTTCCACTTTTTATCTATGTTTATTTAGAACTACATTGGTAAATAATATTTTGGCCGATAGAATTTTTACACTAGTTTGTTTCCGAAATAAGCAAAGATAAAATTAGTCGTATACAAGGAAAACATGAGCTAGCATAAGAAAATTACACAGTTCAAACTTTATTCGTCTGTTTTGTGTGTCCTGTAGGATGTTTAAAAACCAATCGCTATTAATTTTTTTAATTAATTTGAATCTAGGGTTTTTTCCTGGATAACTCAATAATTGAAATTTTAAATCTTAGGCACCAAAAGTGTTTAAAAGCATCTAATCAACTGTAAACTACGCTTCTTTAGCAGTATCAATAAACAGGAAAAGTTTGGCCATCTTTTGGTTTTAAAAGTTAAGTATGGTCAACACTGTTTAAGAATCAAAATTAATTGTTAAATAATTTTGTTGAATCTACAAGCAATATGTAATTTTTCATACATATTTTTTTTTTCATTAGCTAAATGCCTTACGCTGTGCACTTTTTGAAACAGCTTTCACCACTTCCGTAGTTGCATTTTCTTAATAAAGTGCTTCCAAGAAAGATGAAAATTATGTCACACATTGTAGCATAACCGTCAATTAAGAACGACAAAAGAGCATTTTAATGAGGACAATATACAGGTAGTTATCAAAATAATGGAAACACTTGAGATTCATAAGAAAAATCTACCGTTCATCGCAAAATAAGCTATCAATTGTTCTTTAACTTTAGTCTACAAAATATAAACTTCACTGGACATTTCCGCATTGAAATTAAATCACTCAAGCATTTGGGGGACGACAAGAAAGGGGGTCGGGAAGAAAAAACGCCTTTTGGCCATAACTCTTTGAAAATAGCTCGGAATAAGCTATAAATTTAAGTAATTAATAAGCATACTATGTACAAGTACTGTACAAATTTTTATGAACGTACCACTTATACTTCCGAAGATATGAAACATTTTTCAAAAAACGGCAATTTTATTTGAAGGGTTTTTGCTCATAACACGCAGAGTTTTTGATCAAACCTTATCAAAACTTCAGGAAAGGCGGCAAAATACAAGAAAAAGAACATACTAAAATGGTAAATAAAAATATAAAAATCCGATGAGATATGAACGTTAAAAGGAAATAATTTTTCACGGCGCATGCGCGAACGACAGAAAATTTATAACTACAAAAATATTGTAGCCTGATTTATACTGCATCTTATAAAAAAAGTTCCAGTTGAATATCATGAAAATTGAAAAAGATATCAGCGATCTAGTGAGCTGTAATTCGTTCATTCGCAGACAATACATAAATGGCGAGGGGTTGTCCACAAATAGTGTGGTGACAATCGAGCATTTTTTTCAATGTTAAATTGTATACAGTTTGAAAATTTATATTCGGCATAGAAGTCACATTTCGCCTATTCGGCCAAAAAGACCTTATACGTAGGTGCCAAAAGTATCCGACACCCCCTGAAACGTTGGTTTTGAACGACTGACGCAATAACCTTTAATTTAAAAATAGCTCTTTGTGGACAGTCCCTCACTATTTATGTATTGTCTGCGAATGAATGAAATACAGCTCACTAGATCGCTGATATATTTTTCAGTTTTCATGATATTCAACTGGAATTTTTTTTATAAGATGCAGTATAAACCAGGCTACAATATTTTTGTAGTTATAATTATCTGTCGTTCGCGCATGCGCCGAGAAAAATTATTTTCTTTCAACGTTCATATCTCATAGGATTTTTAATATTTTTATTTACCGTTTTAGTATGTTCTTTCTCTTGTATTTTGTCATCCTTCCTGAAGTTTTAATAAGGTTTGATCAAAAACTCTGCGTGTTATGAGCAAAAACCCTTCAAATAAAATTGCCGTTTTTTAAAAAAATGTTTCATATCTTCGAAAGTATAAGTGGTACGTTCATAAAAATCTGTATAGTAATTATACATAGTATGCTAATTAATTACTGAAACTTACAGCTTATTCCGAGCTATTTTCGAAGAGTTATAGTCAAAAAGCGGCTTTTCTTACGGCCCCCCTTTTTGTCGTCCCCCAAATGCATGAGTGATTTAATTTCAATGTGGAAATGTCCGGTGAAGTTTATATTTTGTATGACTAAAGTTAAAGAACAATTGATAGCTTATTTTGCGATGAACGGTAGATTTTTCTTATGAATCTCGAGTGTTTCCATTATTTTGATAACTACCTGTACAAGCTAAGCATTTTTTTGCGGATGATAACTCAATTTCAAACTTTATTTTCATCAACAAGTTATGAGTATTTTTATCAATGGCCATTGATAAGTTATATTTGGTTGAAGACGTTCTACTCAAAAAGATTTGTTTTCAACGTATTAAATTTTAATTACACCTGTGTAGTGGTTGCCTTATTTACCACATTCACTTCATTAACTGACTTCAGTTAGTTCTCTTTTTTGTTATAAATACGAGTACATCAATGTTTACGAGGTACACACTGTCATTGCGACATATAGCGTGCATTTTCGTATGTCATGCGTCTATGGCGAGTAAATGACAAATGTTCATTATTCAAAATTACTAATTTATATTAATTAAAACTCTGTTTTCACGTTTTGCAGATCATCTCAAAAATGTTTCGTTGCAAATATTTGAATAGATTTTTTTTCGTTATTTTTTTTTCTGCTGGTAAGGGAAAAAAGAAACTACAGTAAAAAGGAGGCGTAATTTACATTTGAGATTTATTTTCAGGTTATGTGTAGCACAATGTGTAAAAATCAATAATCAGTTTTAAAGTTGAAAAATTTCGAGAAATTTATGCTTTTTTTGTACCATGATTCGGTAATTCAAATTCTGTATTGTCAGAAGAAGTAAAACCATCACATACAATTGAAATTCTAGTTCTGTATTACATGTTAAAGATCTGAAAATGTTGCTCCAATTTTTCCCACATACTGAAATATCAACAATGAATAAATATGAAATTGCTAGCAAGACCGATGTCATTTTTATAACACGCAGGTTAAGTGTAACACTAACCCTCTTTAAAGGTCAGCTTAATTACTTTAATATTTCAAAGCTGTGCAGTTTAAAAAATTCTACGCACTTTTCATTTTCGCAGTCACGTAAGTTTTCATTAAATTAACAGTTTCCAAGAAAAATATCCCTCATGTCACTCAAGGTTGCATAATTGTCGAGTAAAAACGATGACACTTCATTTTATTAAAGAAGATATAAGCTGCACAAGCATTTTGGTAACTCATTTTAGAACTTTACTTTCGTCACCGAAGTTCTTGACATTTTTAGGAATTTAAAGGTATGTTTAAGTAAAAAAGTTAGGTGAAAACTATAAAAATACTAATGTTTGTCAAATTTGCTATCTTAGTTCTACCTATTTGGTATGCGTTCAATATTTACCGTACGCTTAATTTAACACGCAGTTGTGGGTTTTTCCGTAAGTCGAGCATTAGGGTGTGCCGAAAAACTTTTTTTTTTGTCTATCTTTGAGTGCAAAATAGGTGCCATTAAGGGGAAATGATACACCCAAAACATTTGATGTCAGAACGATAGTTTCGTTATCTGCAGCCATAGTGCTGAAATTTCTACCAAATGCTGTTTTCTCATGTTGCTAGCTAAATTTATGAAAAAAAAAAGTTCTGCATTTGTTATTTTTGTGGTGAAGAGAGGATGCCAATGGTTGCACTTAAAATGTTAATGTGTGTGGTACAATTTCTTTGTTTCTGGAAAATGCGTAAGAAAGCACATTTGTCTTTTTTTTTTTTTTTTTCATTTATAAAAACGTTAACATCTTAATTTTATCGGATTTAACTGTATTATTTAAAGATTGCGCAAATATGTTTATTAAAATATGCAGTGGTATTTTAAATCACCATTTATTAATTTTAAAGCTAAAATACAGTTAGAATAAGATACGCTTTTGTAGAACTTGAAACTGCCAAAAACTCACTCAAGTGTTTTGCTTGCAAAGTGTTTTATTTACAAGTCACTTTTTTTAGGCCGTAAAAGCCATGTTACGGTTTGATTTCGGCATTTTGGCGCGTATGTTTTTAATGAAACTTTACTATGATGAAATCATATCTTTCTTGAATACCACATATTTTTACTGCAGCTTGCATCACTCTTTTGTTTTTTCTATTCACAGCTGATGAGAACTTAAAAGCGGATTATATATCTTAAGAGCCATTATTTTGATAATCGAACAGAAAAGGGAAATTTTGC
>JAXGGA010016564.1:0-26400 GCA_038373865.1 Uloborus plumipes | reverse complement strand
ATCCTTACAGTTAACATCGTGTTTCCCAGTCGTTTTTGGTTCAAAATTGGAGGTGTCCCCCCCCCCCCCCTTGAGAATTATGTAATTGAAAAGGATTATATCCCTGCCCGGTGTATAGACACTACTTTCAGCCCGAAACCACTTTTTTGTCACTCATTTTCCATTATTTTCCGAATGGAGTTCCGAGCTCGGGTGGGTCCCCCGCCCCTCCCCCCGACCGACAATGGGAAACCCCCGCATTCCCAAGTGTTAACCCCTGTTCAATTTCATCATTTGTTACCTTGGTTCGTGAAAGGATTTGATTGTTGAGTTTTTTTCGATCCTTTTTTTTTTTAAAATCAAGTGAGGGGTTTTCCCAAACCTTTTATTTTCGGCCCATTGCCCTCCCCTTTCTGGGTAGGTTGAAGTTTTTACACCCAATCCGCACCCCCCCCCCCCCGCCTCCCCATTTTCCCCCTTTCCTTTTAAAACAAAGCGGCCAAAATTAGATGAATATTGGGCCCCTTGGCAGAACCATTTAATAGTTTTTTTCTAAAAAACTATAAATTTTTTTATAGGTTTTGAAGGAAGCTAATGCATTGATAATATGCAGTAGCCCCCGCTGTTTAAAACTTGGTAAAATGATGTTGTAAGGAGGTTCCCGTAAGCAACCTTTCCAACTTTTCCCCCTTAAAATGGTCATTCTACTCTTGAGGAAGTAACTATAAATTTACTTATAATTATGTACACTTATTTACAATAGGAGCATTAAACAATTGCTAAACATCGAGCAATCAGGTAGCAAACAGTACACTGTACTCTCAACAGGAACTCAGCACCACGTATCTAACGTGAACAGTAATTAAGAAATTACAAAAGCAAAACAAACATTCGCCCAATAGCGAATAAAACGAGTCACCAGAAATCAAATCTGAAAACTAATTGTGTTCAAGGCAGTTGGACAGCTATTTATACTCGGAAGTAAATTTCTACAACATTCTAGCAAAATCCGGAGTGTTCCATTCATTCACAAAATTAAATAATCCATTCAAGAAAATTCTAGTGATAAAAAGAAAGACCCACGATATTACAACTCCGAGCGAAAATGTCTTCATGCTTATTAAAGTTAGGGTAAGTACAAAAACTACAAAATGTTACAGGGTCGGTATACAAATGGTAGAAGTGATATCTTCAGATACTTTTGCAACACGTCGCCAGATAAAACCAAAAATAGTGAAATTGATACAAGGCAGGAAAAACAACAGCTATTTACAAGATTTGTAACAATATTTTTTTCTTCACCCCTTCTCTGACAAAAAAAGAAAGAAAACCCGTTATTTGAAGCGCTTTAATTAGCCAACATCATTTGCATACTTTGCAAAATTTAGAATACCACATTTTTCAGTAATCTGCTTTTTTTAAATTGAAATCTGGAAAAAAATTGAAAATGTTGATCATTAAGATTTGTTCATTTTTGCCTTTTTAATGACTGCCTTGTACTTGATGGAACTCAGTTAAAGCTTTGATGCTAGGCTTTACATTTGTGAGATTTAATTGAAGGTCCCCTTTAAAGCAAATGTCCTATTTATTTCTTTGCTTCGTCAGAAGCTGCACTACGGAGCTAAACCCTCTTTCAACTAAATTAGTTGAGGGGAATGAGAAGAGGAGCTGTTCCAACTTTTCCCAACTTTTTTGTTCAAGTTGTGGGTAAGTGCCCATAAGCTTCAACCATTCAAATTCGTAACCGTATTGCTTGAAAATAATTTTTGATTCACAATCAAATTTCAAATCAATGAACTCTGTCTTGCAAAGAGTTGTCTAGTTCGTCCACAGCTTCAAACAAAATGGGTCTAAAATCTAGTCCGGAATTTCTAAGTTGATCAAATCTGCAAACATTGATTCAATGTTCCTTTTCAACTCGTCAAGTTGATCAATGAAAATCAGAATTTCTTCCTCAGGAAGTTCATCCTCCACGATTAAACACTTTTTAAGAGTCGGAAACTGAATCAATTTTTTTACAGCCAATATTTGTCTTGTGAATTTCGAATTTGGCATAGAATGCTTAAATTATGCTTTTGGCCTTTATGAGAGTCATTTTGTTACCTTTCATCTTAATGTTGACTTCGTTCATTATTTCAAAGATATCTGTAAGATACGTATGTTCCAATTTCAGATGTTTCAAATATCAATTAAAGTAGGATCATGCAAGTCATAAAATTCAGTAACAGAATTGCGTGTGTGTGTGTGTGTGTGTGTGTGTGGAATAATTCAAAGAAACAGCGCAAACAATTTCCTTTGGAAAGCCATCTCACGGGCAAATATAAAAGCAAGCGTTCGAATTCTTCATTATTTTTATGTCAAAGTTCTCGAAACAGGCGCTCATTGAGAGAATCAGCTTTGATCTTGTAAATAGCAGTAATGACTGATTGTAAGGTTTCTTGTAAAAAACCACTCAAGTTTTTAGCAGCCAAGTGTTGACGATGAATAACACAATGGATGGTGATCACTAGGGTGGTCACAAAAAATCAATTTTCGAATTTCTTTTGCGGCACCCCCCTAAGATGTGCCAATGGGCTAGAAAATGAGATTTGCAAAGTTTTAGCTTAATCGGATAATATTAACACGTGCCGCAAAGAGGGTAATGTTAAGAAAAACAGCGATTTTTAGGCAAAAATTGTAGTTTTTACTTTGTAAAACCAAAACTACTGATCCTAGAAACTTTTTTTTGCTCTCATTTTGTAGGAAATTTTATTTTCTTTAAGTCTAATCTTATTTAAAGTTTCGAAAAAACTGATTAAATATTTTTTAGAATTTTCACAAGTCAGGCTGCAACGCAAATCCTCGAAATTGCAAGTAACATGGGGATTTTTTTTTTCAACCAATCTTTTGAGGCACCCCCCCTAAAATGTGCCAATAGACTAAAAAATGAGATTTGAAAAGTTTTAGCTTAATCGGATAATATTAGCACGTGTCTCAAAGTGGTAAAACTTACGAAAAACAGCGATTTTTAGCCAAAAATCGTAGTTTTTCCTCTGTAACAGCAAAACTGTTCATCTTAGAAACTTTATTTTGGTCTCATTTTGTAGGAAATTTTATACTCGTTAAGTGCTATCTCATTCATTTTTGCTATCATGTCCAAAGTATTTATTTGGCATTTTTCATTTTTAATCGTAAAGTATATCAAAAACAAGAAATTTTCATGCAAAAACCTAAAAGCATTACACTATTCAATTACATTTATTTGCTTATTGTTGGATTTACTTTGTCAATTAAAAAAGGGGGTATTTTCGCGGCACTTTAGAAATAAATGAAACAAATTTCTGTGTTAAAATAGAGGAATTAAGGGGTTAAGACAGAAATCAAAGAGTTAAAAGGACAATAAAAGCTTTAATGCACCTTTATACTTATACTGTTAAATGATATAACATCATTTTACTACTCTTTACATACAAATTAAGTTGCTGATGGCTTGGATGGGATACCTTTTGATAAATGAGGAAACTGTGCCTGCATTTAGCATACAGCATTAACTTGTAATAAAAGCAGTGGTTGGAAAAACTACATATTTTTCGTAGCGAACTACAACTACAACTACTTTCTTATAAATGTAGTTAACTACAGCTACAACTACTTTTTTATAAATGTAGCGAGCTACACTACTTTTGAAATGTAGTTGCTACTTCGCTACTTTTTAAAAAATAAATAATTAACAATACACTGTTTGAGGATCGACCGAAAAAATTTGAAAAGTGGATTAGATTAAAAAATTACCACATTCGAATATGTATTAGAAATAGGAATTGTCTTTAAATTTATTAGTTAATTTTCCTTTTTGTTCCTTTTTTTTTGCTAAAATTTGTCCTTTTTAGACTTTTTTACAATTTTTACGAATATTCGCCACAAGAAAAACCTAGTTTTTTTTCCTTCGTTCTCTTTTTTTTTTAATTTTTTTCATTTATTATTATTTTTTTTAATTTAAAAGTAGTTTTTAGAAATCGCAATAAACTACTATTTTTTTGTATCGCGCTACTCACTACTCTACTTTTTTTAAAAGTAGTGCGCTACGCTACACTACAAACTACTAATAAATGTAGCTACTACAGTAGTTTCGCTACTTGTAGCGCGCTACTTCCGATCACTGAATAAAAGCTACCGTTGCTCTTTGTCTTTCGCCAAAGAGGAACTGAAGCCTGGAATTAATTTTACACCTCTTTCAGCTGTGTTATGGAACATCATTAAACTATTTACTGTCTTTTTAGCTTTAGTATAAAATTGGTTTTTACACGATTTATAGGGGTATATATTGTAATCGTCCCTAGGCTGCAGCTTTTTAATTTCACAACAAGAAAGTTTCAATTTTCGCCTAAATTGCTTATTTCTAATATTCTCATCTTCTGTACCTGAATTGAATTGCTTTTTATCTAACACAGATCATTCAGCTGGAAAATTTTGAAAAATATTTGCTTGAGGACCAGCAGATGTATTTCCATTTTGCAACTAAAAACTGCTTTTCAAACAACTTCTAAGATGCGGTGAAAACATGCTGAATACGGAAAATATTTCTGTAACAACGCAGGTTTCCTGAAAGCTACCACTATTTTCAGCAGTGGTATCAAAATACTTTACATATTTTTTTTCAATGAGCCCCAATGCTCAACTACTGAATATGCAGCACTTACTTGTACACGCCCGTGCTGTTTTTAAGGATGGGAACACCTATCATTTGCTCTTCAACATCACTAGTTATCAAAATTGTTAGCCTCAAAATTGTCTTTTTTAAATAAAACTGGATGAGATTTCTTATCCCAATACACAACAGCTCCTTCTAAGTCTAAATTCCTAAATCGATTTTTGATAAGATTAAATCTTTGTTGACGAAATTGTTGTCTACAAAAGGGTATGACGTTTCTACTGAAAATTAAATTTGACGGTCATGATTTAATGTCTCTTCTGTAACTGCTACTATCCGTTCTGCGAATCCCGATGAGAAACATCAAAGTGGTTATGAAAGGAAAATGATTAACTCTTTGGTTTTGAATGGCATTTTTGGATCTCTCAGCATTCTTCGAAGCTTTCTCCTCTCATCATACAGTTTTTCTAGGTTTGTAACGTAGGTTTTAGATTGTTTGGTTGGCATCTTAGTTTTTTCACAAAAAAATGAGAACTCCCTTTGGTTACTTGAAGCTTTTCTGAACATCAGTTTAATTTGACGCAAGTTTTAAAGATATAAGGTAAGATAAGAAGGTAACTTGGAACCTGTGATTTGATGAGACATGCGGCTATTAAAAATAGTCTTTCTGTCTTAAATTCAAGCTTGTTGATCTCTGGAAACCGAAGGTGGGGCCATTCTCCATTAAATCTCAAGGATTGTGTCCCAAACTAGTTACTTGAAGACTTGCAAAGCTAACAACTATGAATACTATATTTATAAAGTGTTGTGGGGTGTCTTAATGATTTCTCGGACCTCCCACAATAGAGACGGCGATTGCACCTTTCTATAATGGGGAGTCATAGTTTTCTCCCTTCCCCAGAGGGGGTCGAAAGCCCTAACAAACTAGTTACTTGAAGACTTGCAAAGCTAACAACTATGAATACTATATTTATAAAGTGTTGTGGGGTGTCTTAATGATTTCTCGGACCTCCCACAATAAAGACGGCGATTGCACCTTTCTATAATGGGGAGTCATAGTTTTCTCCCTTCCCCAGAGGGGGTCGAAAGCCTAACAAGGTAGAGATTTTTAAGCTAATAGTCAGCTCTGACCGCTAAGGAGGAAAGCAGCGTTTTGTATTTGAAGGGGTTAAGAGATGAAAGGGTTAAGTGACAAAACAGAAATTGCGAGTAATTAAAGTTCAAAGTTTTATTGTTGTAGTTATTGCAGCTTTTTTGTTTTCTGGTTTTGTCATTAGTGTGCGAATGAAATTGGTCTATTGATATCTACTGTTTGATTTACCAAGTTTTATTTGCTCACCTGTATCTATTGCTTACCATTGTAGAGAGTGTTCATTTTTTAAAATGTAACTTAGCCCCTTCATCCTCCAAGCCCTTCATTTATGGCTTGTACTGCTCATTTCATAAGCTTTACTCGCAGTTATTTATTTTATCTATGAGTTTCAAAGACATAAATTTATTATATATTAGTAATAATATTGCTGTTTTTTCTCTGAAAAGTCAATGTTGTCCGTAGATTTCATCAAATTTACTAAAAGAACTTATTAATTTAAATTTTAATGACTTATTTTATCCAAGCAATTTCGAGGATTTACGCTGCAGCCTGACTTGAAAAATTCTGAAAAATATTCAATCATTTTCTTCGAGACTTGATAGATCAAAATAAAGCTTCTAGAATGAATAGTTTTGGTTTTACAGAGGAAAAACTACGATTTTTGGCTAAAAATCGCCGTTTTTCGTAACTTTACCCACTTTGAGGCACGTGTTAATATTATCCGATTAAGCTAAAACTTTTCAAATCTCATTTTCTAGTCTATTGGCACATTTTAGAGGGGTGCCTCGAAATATTAGTTGAAAAAAAAAAAATCCCCATGTTGCTTGCTATTTCGAGGATTTGCGTTGCAGCCTGACTTGTGAAAATTCTGAAAAATATTTAATCATTTTTTTCGAAACTTTAAATAAGATTAGACTTAAAGAAAAGAAAATTTCCTACAAAATGAGACCAAAATAAAGCTTTTAGGATCAGTAGTTTTGGTTTTACAGAGTAAAAACTACAATTTTTGACTAAAAACCGCTGTTTTTCTTAACTTTACCCTCTTTGCGGCACGTGTTAATATTATCCGATTAAGCTAAAACTTAGCAAATCTCATTTTCTAGCCCATTGGCACATTTTAGGGGGGTGCCGCAAAAGATTAGTTGAAATTTTTTTTTCCCCATGTTACTTGTGACCACCCTAGTGATCACTTCTGGCACTTTAAGGAGTGCAAGAAATCCAGTATGACGACCAGACATAGCAGCGGCACCATCTAATGCGCAAGCGCTCACATTTGACAATGGAATTTCTTCTTCAAAATAATCCTTCACCACTTTAAAAATCGACGATCTCTTCGTATCAGTACTCAAAGTTCTGGCAAACAACATTTCCTCTGTGGCGTCTTTCAACTCAATAATAAACCTCACGTAAGCTAATAAAAGTTGAGCTAAAAATATATTTTTTGAAAGGTTAAGAATTTCCTCTTGCCAGATATCTGAATACCCATCGCCTCCTGAAGAGTTCAATCGCCCCCCAAGTTGGGAATCACTGCTCTATATTACCACCAAAGCGGTATGTGTTCGCTTACATCGTAGAACTTCGGCTTTCAAGGACAAATGTTTAACGATTCTGAAGTATGAACCGCAGAAATTTAATCATGAGAGCACAAAGTTCCTTTGAAAAAAATATTTTAAATATAGCTGCAGGTTACCGCCACAAGTCTGGACTCAGGCAGGACAACAAGCAAATATTAATCAGTTTGTTCATGGGCGATTCTCTGTAAACTCGTCATTTTTCACACGAAATCTGTCCGGGCACGGTTTTTTGAAATGTTCGTATAATTATAATACTATTGCTCAGAAAATGAATCAATCACTTTGGTTTGAAAGAGGGCCAATTGAAGTTTGTTTTTCTGATAAATCATGATAGGGGGTAAGTCCCCCGCCTAGTATAACTAGGCAGGGAACTGTGCCAGGTGACTGTGTTTTTGCTCTTTGTTGCGTAATATCTGCAAAACTATTGGAACATAATTAGTTACGAGACTACCTATAAATTTAGGCACAAATCGTGGACATAATAACTAATATGTTTTATAATTAAATTAATTGACATTAATAAAATCACTTCCCAGAGGACTGTTTTCGCAACGACCCTGACGCATACTTTCATCACAAATGTGGCTCTCAAACTAAGCAAAGTAGCGTTTCAACACCGTTCTCGGCTAATTCACACTTATTACTTTAAACTTCATTCCAAAAAGAATTTGCAAAAGTTATAGATTTTTCGTATTACAGCTTTGAATTTGTTGCAGGGGACTGTTTGAAAAAACTCCGGACAGAATTTACATGACAATTTTAAGTTTTAGAAATACGTAATTATAAATTATTTCATAAGAAAAATACAGCTTCATTGTTCTATTTTTAGATATTAATTGCCAAATTTATGCAGTGTTAATAGGTTTTTTGAAGTACTATCTTTAACAGTTAGACTATGGAATTGGGACAGCCAGGGGACTGTGTTTTTGGCGCTTAGATAATTTCTAGAAAAAAATATTAAATTGTTATCACTCCAAACACAATTGGGCTACAAAGTATTAATGCTTTACTTGTATTAAGAGCGATAATTACTTTATTACACTTTATTATTTTTAAAATACTCAGTCCGGACAGCCAATTACCAGTTTACAGAGAATCGCCCTCATAATCTAAAGCTACATTTTAAGGAATAAATTTTTAATAAATTACATTGATAGAGAGACCCACATTATTTCATTCATAAACCTCCTCCCGTTGATTTGTGTGATCATATTTTCATTAAAATGTCGGCCCCGCTTTACGAATGCTGTCGGTTTCAAGAAATATTATTCGATTAAGCGGGGATCTTTAACATTACGTCTATGGCATAGGTTCCGAGTTATTTTATTTGTTTTAGAGGGGTATTCGTTTATCAGTTACCCGATTAAGCGGGGACGACAGTATATGCCTCCCTATAAAGCCAGAACCTAGATCCGTTCTCTGCCCTGATACGCTTGTACTTCGTTTTTTTATGCATTCTCACTTTTGAAAAAAAATTAAAACAATGAAAAAACAAGTGCTTAAGTAATAAAGTTTTAATTGAAGGAAAAGTTGCAAATTGTGTGCAGTCGAGCCACGTACTTTGGCCTTATGGTTTTGTGTTTTCACTTTCCACGCCCGCGTGAAAACGCCTTTTTTACACCTCGAGCGAGCAGCAAACGAGGCCAAAGAAAAAAAAAAAGAAAAGATAAAGTTCATGATCTCTCTCTTCTAGCTAGATGGAGGAAAAACAAAATGAAATAAAAGTCACTTTCGATTTCTGTTATTCAGAGCCAGATAAACTTCATTGATGGAACGTGCTGAGTGTAATGTGTGTCAGCAATTTGTTAAAGAATGAAATGCTCACTAGCACGTTATCGTTTGGAATGTTAACATATGGATGAGACTGGGAGAACGGTATCTAACAGCGCTTTTCGAGACTAATCTAAAATTACTTTCGGGAGGGGTTGTTCATGTTTTACCTGTTAACTTTTTATGAAATATTTTCCAGCCTGATTTTCTTTTACGTCGTGATATGCATCATCATGATCAAACAACTTAATGTAGCGAAGTAGCGAATCTCTCTTCTCTTTCCTTGTCCAACGACGCCAAAGATGGCTTTAAAAATGTCTTTTTAGGAGGGAGAACTAACTCTCGAGTTTTCCATACCCCATCCTAAACTAACATCACTAAAGAGAGAGAAAGTAGGGTCATTCCATGTCAAATCAACACAATTTTGGAAGAGTTTCAGAATTGATGTCTCAGATTTTCATGATTTTTGGTATGCAGCATTATATCATAGACATATGAAAAAATACCAAATTTCAGTTACATAGCACAATTATTTTTTAAGTTATAAATTTTTTAAATTTTAAATTTCTTTGAAAAAACACGATACTTAACCACATTAAAATGCCTATAGGCTCGCAACCAGTGGTGATATTAACCTGGGACTGGTCTCATTTTAAAGCTGTTGAATAGGGCTTTATTATGATATGCTACAACATAGGGGTTAAATTTTTAAAAAAATTTAAATTTTAAAATTAAATTTTAAATTTTAAATTTTTCAAAAAGTGGCAATTTTAAAAATTCCAAAAAATTACCAAAAATTGTTTGTGATGTCTTGATACATATTGCAAAATTCTATGATGGGATCTCAATGGGATCAGGAGATACAGGGCTTCAGAGATACACATGTTTTGTCAATAATATACCATATTAGTAAAATTTTATTGTTTTTGAACTAATTTTCCTATGCAATGTGCAGGATCCTATTATATTAATAAAACGCAGTGATTACTTCATTTTACCATGTTTGCAAACCTCTCATTTGCCTACATGTAGAGGGAAACCCCCTTTTACTCAGATAAAAAGGGAATTTCCCTTGGGGGAAACCCCTTTAACTAGGTGAAAGCTGATTGGAATACAAGTAAGGGAAATTCCCTTTAACTGTAAGAAAAGGGAGATTTCCCTCCGTGGGGGGATTCCCCTTTTCACAAGTATAAGCTGATTGGTCAAGCAGACAAGATCACTCATTTACAGCTAGTTTAGCATCACAGTTGCTTGTAGGAAGTTCATTTGATGTTTCATGTGATGTTGTATCAAGAAGATAACTTATTTCTTGGCCCCTGCACGTTTCCTTGCTGATTTCTCCCTATTTATCACTTTCATGATGGATACCACTAACAAGATAGTAAAAATGGATTGCTTTAACCCTTTTAATAAGCCAAATCACTCCCATGCAAGAAAAAGACTGAGACGTGTTACTTCATGGATGTGTGACTTGATTCCAGGAACATCCGAGTTATCCGTGGTCTGTGATAGTTGTAGGAAGCAGCTGACAAAGTTGAAAAATGAAAAAGATGGGGAAACTTCCCCTGGAACTAGCAAGGTACCTGAAGAAAGTCAGTCTGATACTGAAATTGAAGAATCACCTATAGATATACCATTTTCAAATGAATCTGAAGCTCTGAGTTCCCTTAACAGCTCTCTTTTAGAGATGGGAGAGTCGCCTGTAGACAAAAAGAGGATGCAATCAAAAATTTACTCTACTGAAAAGGCCAACCGAATCAATGTGGCTGTCAAGAGAAAACTGCTAGTGAATGCATCGAGCGATGAAGAGAATGATGATTCACAAGACGAGTTCTTTACACATGTGAAAAAACTGTACAACAGCTTCACTAGTAGGAAGAAGAAGCTTCAACTGCTGACTCTTATGCCTGACAGCTGGAGTGTGAGGAAAGTAATGCGGGAATTTTCAGCCCCTAACTATTTAGTTCGACAAGCCAAGACATTGTTGAAAGAAAAGGGCGCCTTGTCTGGTCCTGATATGAAACCAGGAAAAAGTTTATCAAAGCATACCGTTGATATTGTGAAAGGATTTTATACAAGTGACGAAATAAGCCGAGCAATGCCGGGGATTAAGGACTTTATATCAGTGAAAGACCACAGCACAGGTATTAAAGAACATGTTGCAAAAAGGTTGATGCTTAATAATTTAAAAGAAGCCTATGAAGTTTTCAAAGAAAAATTCCCAGCTGTAAAAGTAGGATTTTCTAAATTTGCAGAGCTGAAACCCAAAAATTGTGTGCTAGCAGGCCAGAGTGGAACACACTCAGTCTGTGTGTGCACTACTCATCAGAATGTGAAGCTTATGTTTGAAAATGGAAGAATGAGCTCAATGACAGATGGAAAAATAAAAACATACAAGGACTGCCTGCAAATGATGGTTTGCAGCCCCCCACCATCAACTGACTGCTTCTTTTCAACTTGTGTGTCATGTCCGGGTACCAGAGGGATTAGAGAACTTTTGGAAAAAGCATATGAAGACAATGCAATTGAGACTATCACATACAGACAGTGGATCTCTGTGGATCGATGTAACTTAGAAATTATCCAAAAACCGGTTAGTGAATTTATTGATGTATTTTGTAATAAACTTCCTATCTTACTTCGTCATCACTTTATAGCAAAAGAACAAAGTGCATTTTTGAGACACACAAAGGAAAATCTTCTGGAATGTGAAGTAGCTGTTATTTGTGACTTTTCTGAGAATTATTCTATTATTATACAAGACGAGGCACAATCATATCATTGGTCGAATACTCAGGCAACCATTCACCCTTTTGTGGTATATTTTAAAGAGAAGGAAGTTGAGCATTTAAATTTCGTAATAATATCAGACTGCCTCAACCACAACACTACAGCTGTCTACCTGTTCCAGAAAAAATTGATGGAATACTTGAAGTGCAAATTTCAAAGACCTGTCAAAAAATTCTTTTATTTCTCTGATGGCTCTGCAGCCCAATACAAAAATAAAAAAAATTTTATTAACTTGTGTAATTACAAGCAAGATTTTGGAGCTGAGGCTGAATGGCACTTTTCAGCTACAGCACATGGCAAAGGTCCATGCGATGGGCTCGGGGCCACAGTAAAAAGACTAGCCGCCAGAGCAAGCCTACAAAGACCGTATCAGGATCAAATCACGAATGCAAGGCAATTATTTGAATGGTCACATAAGAACATAGCTAACATCGACTTTGTATTTGTGACCATTGAAGAATACATTAAAACTGAAGAACAACTGGCTAACCGGTACGATACAGCTCTAACTATATCAGGAACCCAAAAATTTCATGCCTTTATACCTCTCAGATGTGGAACCAAAGTAAATGCAAAGTTATTTTCTTCTGCAGATGTTTCAAGCATATTTCCTGTTTTGAAGGACGTTCAGCAGACATCATTTTCAGACATTAGTGGGTATATAACATCTATCTATAATGAGACTTGGTGGTTGAGTTATGTTCTGGATAAAGATGAAGACAGCAGTCAAGTGCAAGTTACATTCCTCCATCCTTCAGGTCCGTCATCCTCATTTATATATCCCACACCACCTGACACACTGTGGATCCCATTTTCAGATGTAATGTGCAAAGTGAACCCCACCACTCAGACTGGCCGAACATACAGTTTACCAGACAGTGAACTAAACAAATGTGTGGGTATCTTCCAACAATTGAAGTCTTCATAAATTAATTTGTTAATAATTAACTCATAAAATAAGGCTGAGAATGGTAAGTGTCTATGTGATATTCCTCTATTTAAAAAATTAAAAGTAATAGCCACTGCTTGTTTTATTGATATGTGTTGTTTGTTTCATTCAATAAACTGTACAAAATTTCCTCTGTTGATACTAATTCTGGTATTTTTCACAAAACGTGTATTTCTGAAGCCCTGTATCTCCTGATCCCATTGAGATCCCATCATAGAATTTTGCAATATGTATTAAGACATCACAAACAATTTTTGGTAATTTTTTGGAATTTTTAAAATTGCCACTTTTTGAAAAATTTAAAATTTAAAATTTAATTTTAAAATTTAAATTTTTTTAAAAATTTAACCCCTATGTTGTAGCATATCATAATAAAGCCCTATTCAACAGCTTTAAAATGAGACCAGTCCCAGGTTAATATCACCACTGGTTGCGAGCCTATAGGCATTTTAATGTGTTAAAGTATGGTGTTTTTTCAAAGAAATTTAAAATTTAAAAAATTTATAACTTCAAAAATAATTGGGCTATGTAACTGAAATTTGGTATTTTTTCATATGTCTATGATATAATGCTGCATACCAAAAATCATGAAAATCTGAGACATCAAGTCTGAATCAGTGTGTTGATTTCACATGGAATGACCCAGTATATAATTGTATTTTTAGACCACATGGAATTTCGGCCAGAGCTTTATGAACCATCCTTTCCCAAAACGTTATTAAAACAGATATTAAAAGTCCATTTTCGGGGTGTCAAATTTCCGAAAATTTTCCGAGAGAGAGTAAGTACCCTTTTCTCCCCTAAAACGTTTTCAACAAAATGGCCTACAATTTCATTTCTTTAAGCCAACAATATCAAAGTTATAAACGTTACATCAAAATCGGTCAAAAATGCGTAATTATTATAGGACTTAAATTTCGAAGGAGACGCGAAGTCTTACCCTTTTCCTAACATTACTACTACAGACAGATTAGACTGAAATTGTGTGCAATTCCCAAGGGAGAAATCCCTCAACTATTATCTCCAAGTACAGCCCCAGATGTGCGTATGTAAACTTTTAAAACAGCAAAAATTTTGGGAAGGTTCCCTCGAACCCCCCACCACCCCCCTGCTCCCCTTTTCAAACACCAGCGTCACTGAGACAGCGTGAATTTCGATTTTAGAGATTTCTGCACAAGAAAGCATGCGAATAAATTCCTTTCCAAAGAAAATCTTCAGCTGTGCAAAATAGATTTTCGGAAGGAATCCCACAAACCCCATTTTTCCGATCGAAACCCAATTTATCCATCGTTACATAAGAAATAACATCAACTCGTGTTTTTAGAGAACGTCCATTGCATTTCAATAAGTATCCAAATCCGCCAGACTTACTTGACTCTGGGCAGGGCCTGATTAACGCACGGTCCAATTTTAAGGGCCATCAAATAGCGGTAAAATAAAATTTCTACCTTCTTTTGGAAATAACTATTTTAAAAATGTGCGGATTTTCTTGAAACAGGGGCACCAAAATTTTACCAGGACCTGAGCATCACTTTGGCTTGATCGGACCCTGCCTCTGGAGTAAAAACGGGAGATATGAAACAGATATGATTAATTGAAATTCCTTTTCCTACTTCTGGGGAAAAAAACATTGTTTTAGCACAATTATACAATATATTTTGAGTATAATTTAACCTGTGATAAAACACTATTTTTAATTATTTTAAGCAATTTTCACTAAGCATTACGAATTTCCATCATGACAAGTATGTGGTAGAAATCAATGACTAAGACGTGCACGAATAAAAACAAGTTCAGATATTAATTTGAGCATTTCCCGACTGGATGTGGCAGCGATGCTTAAAGAGTTATTTTCGTGGAATAGAAGAATATTACGAAAGCCGAATACGTTTTTGCTTATTTTGGCACACTTTCTCAAAAAAGAAAAATGAATTGTTAATCACATTCGTTCACTTAATATTTGGCTCCCTGAAAATTCTGAGAGGAAGCTGAAGATTCCTGAGCCTTTTTGGCAATCAAGCCCTGCTCGAGGTAACCTTGTTGGAGGATGAGGTTGTTTTTAGGGGTGCCTTCATGGGAGGTCACTGGAGGTCATTACGAAATTCCAAAAACTTTCCTTACTCGGCAAATCGGGATAGGATGGTAAGATTTTAGTTTTTATATGCCCGAATGTCCCTTTATGTTTGATGTACTCATACTAATGCATACATACCCCTATTTTATCACTTGGCAAAACTTAAAGTTCCACTAGGTCAATTTGGGAATCTCTGCCCTCCCCAAAACTTACGTTCGGGGTGCCCCTGGTTGCTCGTTGACTTTAGGATAAGGTAATATCGAGATTCGATGAGGATGGTATGCACTGTCTTACAGGAAGATTTGTCGAAGGCTTAGCAACAAGAGCAAACCCGATAAGTGCAAACTGCCCACTAAAATAAGATATTAAAAGAAACACAAACACACACAAAAATTTTTTTTGAAGATTCCTCTTTGGACAAAAATCATCAGATTTCCTTAAGCGATAAAAGAATAAAAAATTTTGTACCAAAAACCATCTTTTTTTTTGCTAAATTATTGGTCTTTATGAATGATTCAGCCCTTCCGTGAGAAAAGCACCGGATGATCTTTTGTTTTACATAAAACAAAAACAAAAGCATTCTGGATGACTGAAAGAACAGGATAACCTCGTTTTAGAGCAACACAAACAGATAATTTTCTTGTCATCGGAAATACACGTTATCAAAACAAAATCTCAACTAAAACCCGCGACAAGACGAAATATCTCCAGGAGCTCCGCTGAATCCGTATGACAAACCGCGACTATAGATAGACTTTACGGAGGGGAAACTCTGGAGGAAGGCCAAATTCACACTTCCCCTACCCCTTGCGAACTGTTTCTTACCCCAAGTCCTGATACTTCCTTACTTTGTTCCGATACAATCAAATGGTTGGAGTTGCATTTTCATTTAGAGCGCAAAATAAAGACGTCTTTCAAAAACGAAAGCCGATTTTCGGGGTTGTAAATGATGTCACTCTTTTTCAACATTCCCATTTGCCACAAAGTGTCAAGCTTCACCTTATTCTCTTCCCTTCTTTGTCGCATGTTACACTTTTTCCACAAATCTATTCCGATAAGAAATGCGATGTCACACTCCTTGTTATCCCCCCCCCCCATCAGAGACAAACTGTCATACTTCCACGAATATATCCCTCACCAATTACAAAGAGTGACATCGTTTGTGGACAACCCTTATATATTCGTCCCAGGTATCGTTTTTGCGATTCAAAATGACTAGCGATTGAAATTTAAAATTATGCAAAAATAAGACCGAAAAATAAATTTATTTTACGCTTTAATTAGTGCTACCGACATGATCTTTCAATTGGTAGACTGAAAAGTAGAGATGGAAAAAAATCTTGCCTGTAATTTCATACAACTGAAGTGGAAACTTACAATAGAAAATTATAGATAACACAAAAGGGTTTCACTCCCCTCTCCCCGGAATTTGGCTTCATCGCGATAAAGCCAAACAAATGCTTTGACTAGAAATAATCGTCCCGGAAGTCTGCGCTTTCAACTACGAAAACTTGGGACGAGCATAAATTGCTTATTTTTCATCGATATAAATTCAAGAGTCAATCTTCACAATGAATATAAAACATGTGACTTATATATGTTTGAATTTTGGAGCGGGCCCAAATAAGCAAGCATAGTCAAGCTTATTTCAAACTTTCGTTAAGGAAAGTGTGGTGGTTCGGGAACCCTCTACTGAAAATGTTTTAAAATTGATGTTCTGAAAACCCATTTTAGGCTATCTTTATAGGACGGTGGTTGGGTAGTCAAAAAAAATCGAATTCGGAAGTAATTGGTGGAAAGCTGGAAATTTTTTTAATCTATTCCTTATGGGTCTGTAATAAATATCCTAAGTTTTCCCCCTTCTACTAAGTGAGCTTTCGCCACAGCGTCCTAAATAGTGCCAAAAAACACCTGTTTTTTCATTTAAACCACAATATCTCGAAAAATATTCGTGAAAAAGCTATACATGCACAAAGTAAATTTGTAGAACATAAAATTTTGAACAAAATGAATACCTACAATATATACTTTTGTTAAATATTACGCTCACAGCTTAGTTTCAAAGTTCGGCATAAAATCGCCAATCGCGCGTTTCAACCCTTTCCCGCTCCCGCAGTACCTTTCCCACTCCCACTGTCCCTCCCCGAACTCCCCCGGGAATAGAAGACCGTAATACTAAAAACGCAGTGGTGTTTTTCGCCCTGTGGAACTAGCTACACAGCTATGAGATCACCAAGTTGACATAATACACGCTACTGAAAACAATTTGTCACAATTCATCACAATGTAACTAAAAAATAAAAAAAAATCAATCTTTATACAGAACTTAATTTATTTTTTAAAAGAAAGCGCAAAAGCACTTACATTTTATTTCCAAGAATTATTAACTGGAGAAAATGATTGCCTTTAAATGACTCAATTTGAATTGGAAAATTATGTTCGAATTTTTTAAAAAATCTGGTTTGCTTTTTTTTGAAAGTAAATCACTTTTTTTTTTTTAATTTCAGCAATTCATACAATGTTCTACTAAATGCTCTGAGACATAGTATTATATGAGATGCAGTTAAGACCGAGTGTCACAAATTCAATATTTTATGGACATGCATATATTGAAAACAAAAGATTAGTATTAACTTTAAAAATATTGCATCCAGGGTTGGGTTTTTGACGTCAAAAACCAGTTTTTGACATGACATGTCGAAAACCTGTCGAAAATCCGTCGAAAACCTGTCAAAAACGTCAAAAACCTGTCGAAAACGTCAAAAACCTGTCGAAAACGTCAAAAACCCGTCGAAAACCTGTCTAAAACTCAAATACAGTGGTTATTGAGATTTTTTATGAACATATAAGGTTTCTCATCCTGAAAAATACTTCATAAAAATTTATACATCTTATCAATCAAGTTCAATAAACATTAAATTAATAAATTTAATGAAAATTATGTCTCATTCTTTTAAACTAACTTGTTTTGCCGTGAAAAAAATTTAAATATTAAAACTTAAATCCAGCTTTTAAAGTAGTTTGTTTAAAT
The DNA here is from genome assembly GCA_038373865.1 of Uloborus plumipes. NCBI lineage: Eukaryota > Metazoa > Arthropoda > Arachnida > Araneae > Uloboridae > Uloborus > Uloborus plumipes. The sequence goes on along the minus strand of JAXGGA010016564.1, from coordinate 8,510 downwards.
GTTTATGTAACTATCAATTAGTTATCTTATCAATCAAGTTTAATTAAAATTAAATTGATAAATTTAATGAAAATTAATTCATTCTTTTAAATTAACTTGTTATGGAATGAAAAAAAGTTACAAATATTAAAACTTAAATCTAAATTTTAGAGTAGTTTTGTTTAAATGTTTTAATAACTATCAATTAGTTATGTTATCAATCAAGTTTAATAAAAATTAAATTAATAAATTTAATGAAAATTAATTCACATTCTTTTAAACTAACTTGTTATGCCGTGAAAAAAGTTAAATATTGAAACTTAAATCCAGTTTTTAAAGAAGTTTTTTTTAAACGTTTAAAAACTACCAATTAGTTATCTTGTCAGTCAAGTTTTATAAAAATTAAATTAATAAATTTAATGAAAATTAATTCTCATTCTTTTAAATTAACTTGTTACGTCATGAAAAAAGTTAAGGGTATTAAAAGTTAAATCCAGTTTTTAATGTAGTTTTGTTTAAATGTTTCAATAACTATTAATTAGCTATTTTATCAATCTAAAAATCTTTACATCAGAATTTAAAGTGATTTTTTTTTTCTTTTGAGTAAAAGCAAAACTAAATTAATTAGTACTCAGTGTACAAATCTGCTAAAATATTTTTTGATAAAACTATTTTATTTATTTATTTATTAGTTATTATTGTTACTTTTGTAATAAACTTTATCTGAGAATTACTATAAATATTCTATACTAGAAAATAAGCTTATTGTTTCAATAGTATTACTGTGGTTTCTTTAAAAAAACTCATAACAAAAAACAATACAAACTTTACTCATTTTTCATTATTACCAAATGCATCATTTCTCAATATTTTTAATTATTAATTCAGTGCAACTTATTTTGATACATTTTTTTTTATATATGTATAATTTTCTTAAAAATACTTCCCTATTACTACTATATATTTGTTACATGAAGATTTAGCTCAAATTTAGTTTTGCATAAATTCTTTAGATGGAATGATTGCACTCTAGTCTGCCTTATCTACACCTTTTTGGTCAACTCCTTTGTTGACCAAACAGGTGTTAGGCAACGATTAAAGATAAAACCTGTTTCATTTCTTTTTATTCTTATCTGGGTGCTTTTGCACCCTAATTGGTGTGTTGTAAACTGATAAATTTCAGGTGTGTGTGTGTGCGAGGGGGGGGGGGTATAAGCAAGATTTTTTGAAAAATTTATCAAAATATTATTTTTTCATAGTATTAGTGTTATATTTTTGAAAATAAGCAACAAGTAAACAATATTTAATACTAATATCGAGAAAGAATTATAAATTAATTAATAAAATCCTTTTATAGCTTTCTACCAGTAAGATTGCTTAGGAGCGCCATTTTTTACTTTCTTCTATATCTAATATATAGAAGAAAGTATTGGTTTCGTGAAAATTTTCGAATGTCGAATTTTGACGGATTTGCACGTTTTGAGGTGCGCTGAGTCCATTTCGACCATTTTTGGAAAATGTCTGTCTGTCTGTCTGTGTGTGTGTGAGTCTGTATGTGTGTGACCAGTTTTTGTGGCCGCGCTAGAGCAAAAACTACTGAATGAAATCGAACAAAAATTTTTGCACATATGTACCACCATGTGAACTGGTGCACCTGACTTTTTTTAGCGAATTCCTCCAAGGGGGGTGGAGCAATCGCACGTGTTCTGCGCGGGGGTGATTGCTATATCTCAGGAAGTAACCAGCGGAATCAAACGAAAATTGGTCCATAGGTAGACCCTACTGAGTACAGGTGCTGATTCAATTTGTTTGTCAATATCTTGAAGGGGGGTGGAGCAATTGCACGTGTTCTGCACGAGGGTGACTGCTATATCTCAGGAAGTAACCGGCGGAATTAAACGAAAATTGGTCCATAGGTAGACCCTATTGAGTACAGGTGCTGATTCATTTTGTTTGTAAATATCTCGAAGAGGGGTGGAGCAATCGCACGTGTTCTGCACGAGGGTGACTGCTATATCTCAGGAAGTAACCGGCGGAATCAAACGAAAATAGGTCCATAGGTAGACCCTATTGAGTACAGGTGCTGATTCATTTTGTTTGTCAATATCTCGAAGGGGGGTGGAGCAATCGCACGTGTTCTGCGCGAGGGTGACTGCTATATCTCAGGAAGTAACCGGCGGAATCAAACGAAAATTGGTCTATAGGTAGACCCTATTGAGTACAGGTGCTGATTCAATTTGTGTGTCAATATCTCAAAGGGGGTGGAGCAATCAAAAGTGCTTATTTTGTCATTGCACCTACTGTATCTCGGGAAATATTGCTGCGATTTGAATGAAATTTGGAATAACACTAACCCAATATGGAAGCAAGCATCGATTCAATTTTGGCGCCAATCGCTCCAGGAGGAGGGTGGGGTGATTTTTGCGCTTAGTCAACAATGCGAAAAATTAATTCATTAAAAAATCGCTTTCACGCTATTTAATTATCAAAACAGCTGAAAACTTTCAATGATTTGAAATTTTTAACTGTTGCCAATTTCTTTTTACTAACAAATAAAATGTTTGCAATTAATCTAAACAAGGCTTTTGCAATGATTTCCAATTTCGCTCATTGATTCTGAATTTGCAGGGTTATTACGATAATTGGGAAATTGTAGCTGTCTCCAATTACTCGGGGGAGTACGTATTTTATTTTGTAACCGGAATTCATAAGATAGATATAGAAGAAAGTTTCGTGACGGCCACGACAGCTAGTTTTTTTTTCATCTAAGATTTCGCGATCGTTAAAATAAACAAATATCGTTCGCAATTTAGTTAATTGTACCTATATGATACTTAAACTAATACATTCTCTTTATTTCTCCTTTTAAAGCGGTTTTTTCTTACTTTCGCGCTAGTTTTTAAATAACGCGTTTTCACGCATGCGCCATGTTGAAGATAAGTTCCTTTTCACACGTTAGAACGAAAATGTCTGCTCCAAAATAAATAAAAAAAGTTCAATCCAATAAGTTTTCTTTTGTAACATATATGAATAAAAGGAAGGGGCGCCGTTCCATCAAAAGTCTAGATGTGGTGAAACGAATCAAGCGTTTTTTTGTTCTTTTTTTTTTTGCAAGATTTTTTTTTTTTGGGGGGGGGGAGGGTTCAATCATCGTATCTGCTTTTTATTTTATTTTTTAGGAAAGAAAACCTGCAAACATCGTGGCTGAAACAAAAACTAAAAGATGCTAAGCTGGCGGCGCCGAAAATGCGCGACATTTTTACTTTCTTCTATATCTAATATACAGGGTGTCCACTCCAATCGTGGACCAATAGCTAATTTCTAAACCGTTAGAGATACGCATATAGTTTATTTGGGAAAAAATCTCCAAATTACGAAAGGAATTTTGGGTCTATTTAATATTTTTCAAAAAATCAAATTTTGAAAGAGTTACGAAATTTAAATTTTTATACAGCCCCCCAGGCCTATCAATCATATTTAGTATAACATTCTTGACACTGTAACGTTTAAAACTAAAAAAAAATCACTCTTCTACCACAAAAATTGACCGAGTTATGACGTTTTGAAAAATCAAGATTTTGAAGGATTTCGCATACGGTCCCTTAAGCGATCTCTCGATGACGTCATGAAATAATGCAAAATCTTGATTTTTCAAAACGTCATAACTCGGTCAATTTTTGTGGTAGAGGAGTGATTTTTTTTTAGTTTTAAACGTTACAGTGTTAAGAATGTTTTACTAAATATGATTGATAGGACTGGGGGGCTGTATAAAAATTTAAATTTCGTAACTCTTTCAAAATTTGATTTTTTGAAAAACATTGAATAGACCCAAAATTTCTTTCATAATTTGGAGATTTTTTCCTAAATAAACTATATGCGTACCTCTAACGGTTTAGAAATTAGCTATTGGTCCACGATTGGAGTGGACACCCTGTATAGAAGAAAGTATTGGTTTCGTGAAAATTTTCGAATGTCGAATTTTGACGGATTTGCACGTTTTGAGGTGCGCTGAGTCCATTTCGACCATTTTTGGAAAATGTCTGTCTGTGTGTGTGTGTGTGTGTGTCTGTGTGTGAGTCTGTATGTGTGTGACCAGTTTTTGTGGCCGCGCTAGAGCAAAAACTACTGCATGAAATCGAACAAAAATTTTTGCACATATGTACCACCATGTGAACTGGTGCACCTGACTTTGTTTAGCGAATTCCTCCAAGGGGGGTGGAGCAATCGCACGTGTTCTGCGCGTAAGTGATTGCTATATCTCAGGAAGTAGCTGGCGGAATCAAACGAAAATTGGTCCATAGGTAGACCCTACTGAGTACAGGTGCTGATTCAATTTGCGTGTCAATATCTCCAAGGGGGGTGGAGCAATCGCACGTGTTCTGCGCGGGGGTGATTGCTATATCTCAGGAAGTAACCGGCGGAATCAAACGAAAATTGGTCCATAGGTAGACCCTACTGAGTACAGGTGCTGATTCAATTTGTTTGTCAATATCTCCAAGGGGGGTGGAGCAATCAAAAGTGCTTATTTTGTCATTGCACCTACTGTATCTCGGGAAATATTGCTGCGATTTGAATGAAATTTGGAATAACACTAACTCAATATGGAAGCAAGCATCGATTAAATTTTGTCGCCAATCTCCTCAGGGGGAGGATGGGGTGATCTTTGCGCTTAGTCAACAATGCGAAAAATTAATTCATTAAAAAATCGCTTTCACGCTATTTAATTATCAAAACAGCTGAAAACTTTCAATGATTTGAAATTTTTAACTGTTGCCAATTTCTTTTTACTAACAAATAAAATGTTTGCAATTTATCTAAACAAGGCTTTTGCAATGATTTCCAATTTCGCTCGTTGATTCTGAATTTGCAGGGTTATTACGATAATTGGGAAATTGTAACTGTCTCCAATTACTCGGGCGAGTACGTATTTTATTTTGTAACCGGAATTCATAAGATAGATATAGAAGAAAGTTTCGTGACGGCCACGACAGCTAGTTTTTTTTTCTTTTTATGATTTTTTTGAGGGAGGAGCAAATGAAGACGACCAGAATAAAAGGGGGGGGAGGGGGAGGGTATATTTGGGATTTCAAAGCAATTTCACTTTTGGAAAAAAAAGGGGGGGGGGGATATAATCGATGGGTGGGTTTTACAGTGTATGTTTGTTGGAAAGTTCACTTCAGTCTTGTGTTCTTTGTAGTTTTGCTAGCTTAGCTTTGTTTTCAGTTCAAAGGTTTTATAGCTATATCAAGTCTGTATTATATATTCTTTACATTATGGATAAAGGTGGAAGACCTAAAAGTGTTATTTGGAATGATTTCTTCAATATAAAAGAAGGAAATAAGACTTTGGCAAGGTGCAAAACATGTGGACATACTATGGCAAATAGAGTTGATAGAATGAAAATACATGCAGAAAAATGCAAAGGTGCACAAATTGTGCAAGAAATAGAAGACAATATAAATGATGAAGAAATAGTGCTTATGGAAAATAGTGTAACTGTTGAAAATAATCCTATAGAGCAAGTAAGAAAAAATCCCTCATTAGCTGAAGAAAAAAGATGTGTTTTTTCAAAAGGTGCAAGTCTTAAGAGAGTTCGCATCCAGCAAAATAATATAGATAAATATGTCACGAAAACTGCTCCCAATATGAAAAAACAGTTAGACCAACAGCTTGCTAAATTCTTTTACAGCTGTAATATCCCTTTCAATGTTGTTGAGCAAGCCGAGTTTGTCAAGTTAATAGCAATGCTACGTCCTGGATATCAGCCTCCTTCTCGTAAATCATTATCTGGCAACCTTTTAGATGAGGTTACTGAAATGTTAGAGGCAGAAATGAAATCAGAGCTTGAAGGAAAAGACTGTACACTAGTCGAAGATGGATGGAGCAACATCAACAATGACGCAGTGATAGCTTCTTGCCTGCATGTTGATAACAAGGTATTTTTTCTTCAAGCCACCGATTGTGCTGGCCAAGCTAAGACAGCAGAATTTTGTAAAGAAACGGTAAAAGGCTCAATTGTATTGGCAAAGGAGAAATTTTCCTGCAATGTAAAGAGTGTTGTCACTGATAATGAAAAAAAAATGCTAAAGATGCACCAGCTCTTAAAAGAGGAAGAAGATGATGTCCTTGTCTATGGATGCTGTGCCCACTGGATGAACCTCTTAGCAAAAGAAATCACTCCGCAAGAAATCATGAAGCATGTGGTAGAAATACAAAAGTATTTTCGTAACCATCACCTACCATCTGCCTGGCTAAATGAGTTACCAGACACTGTTAAGCCTCAACTTCCGAATGACACTCGCTGGAATAGCCAGTTTGCGTGCATCAACACCTATCTTAGAAATAGGTCTGCGTATGTAAAAATTTGCGAAGAACGAGAAATTGAATCCAGAATAGTGCAACTTGTAAACAACTACAACTTGTACCAGCAAGTCAAAGAATTGCAAGTACAACTGAAGCCATTAGCAGATACTCTAAATATGGTACAAGGAGACGACGCAACACTGGCTGATGCCTGTCGAGCATGGCATTCCCTAGCAATGGATTCTAGTCTTTCTCCACATCATGATGCTGTAATGAAACGCCTCTCTTCATATCTTCAACCGTTTCACTATTTGGCATACCTAACGCACCCAATATATAAAGGAGAAATCCTAAATGATGAGCAAAAGGAAATAGCTCGAAAATGGTTGCTTGAAATCCAACCAAATTCGCTTGAGCATTTGATTGCATTTGAAGCCGAATCTGCCCCTTATCCCGGTAGCTACTTTGCAGTTCAAAATATCTCAGCAAAAACATGGTGGAAAGGTTTAAAAAAAAGCAACATCTCTGCCGAATTTGTACAGTTGATGGTACAACTACATTCCAGCCCATGTAGCTCAGCGTCTATCGAGAGAATCTTCTCGAGTTTTGGACTCATACATTCCAAACTCAGAAACAGACTCGGCATCCAAAAGGCATCAAAACTGGTCTTTTGTTACCGCATGCTCCGCGGGAAAACCGATTTAGATTGGGACTAAATACCTTAACCTCTTCAGTCCCAGTTGAAGGTACACATATGTGTACCTTCTAAGTTTTTATTTATATCTGGTTTCAAAGCAAATTATAACGAAAAAAATATGCATTATAAAATCTAAGATTGTAGCATTTATTTTTCATCAATCCCAATTTTTTTTAGATATTATTCAGACCTAACAAAGGTTTAAAAACTTGAAATTCAAATGGTTGAAAAAATCAGGACTGAAGAGGTTAAGTAACTGTTAACTTAAGATGGTTTATTTTTTGTATGTGTCTACAAATAATACCAGGCAAATGTGCACTATGCAATTTCTGCTTTCTAAAATTTATAAATTGTAATTAGGTTTACGTTTTAATATACTGTTATTTATAATTATTTTTTATTCTATAATAATAGTAGCTCATTCATTTATTTTATTTTCCACATGTAAGCATCTTGTAGTATCCCTAATTGAAGGGCTCGAGAGTAAATAATGGTATCTGACAAATTCTAAAAATCGAACTATTTCAAATTAAAATTAAAAAAAATCACTTGTAAAAATTTGTTAAGTGTACCCAAGACACACAGCACTTAATTAATGTACTCACTTCATTTTTAAAACAAAAAAAACCTGTTACAGTAATTTCTCGAAGCAATAAAGCCATATGTTTGATTTTTTAAACTGCTAGTTACCATTATTTACTCCCGAGCCCTTCAATTATGTTTAGGATTGCTTATTACACTTTATTTTAATAACCTAAAACTCCAAAAGTTTACTTCAGTGTCTGAAATCAGAAATTGTAAAATTCATTTGAAAATGTATTTTGATTATCAATATCAAATTTCAGCATGTTTTGGACAGAAATTTAGGTTTTTGACAGGTTTTTGACAATTATGTCAAAAACCATGTCAAAAAGGGGTTTTTGACATGACGGTAAAAACCACGGTTAAAACCGGATAAAACCTCCGACTGTCAAAAACTTGCCAACCCTGATTGCATCATTACAACAAGAATTACAAATTTCAATGATCTTGACTTTAAAAAAAGTTATTATATTCCTATTTACAGAGTAAAATACCGAGTATAGAAAAGTACAAAAAGTAAATATACGTTTAAACTGGAAGTAATTGTCGAAACATCGCTGGAAAGCTTTAAAAAATCATACACATAAACCAAAATAGGAAATTCATAAAAATTGCTGTAACAGCAAGAAGTGCAAGAATCGTTATCAAAAGTACATGCATTATAAAATAATACTCGGTTCTAACTCGTACATTTTTTTTTCTTTCGATCAGCAGTATTCATTACAAAATGATAATCTTTTTAATAAATGATATGTGAAAAATAAAAATGCAGACTCTTTTAAATGAACATTCAACTTTTGTATTTCAGTGAATGCGAAATGAAACATTAAACAAATTTACACACAGTAAATAATAACTTGAAAAGTACTAGTCATGCGATTATAAAAAATATATTCAGTTGTGAAAGCTTGAAGTAGAAAGAGCAACATCACACATTTAAATTAGCTCT
>JAXGGA010016563.1:0-26401 GCA_038373865.1 Uloborus plumipes | reverse complement strand
GTTTGTGAAAATGCGACCAATTTTTAAATCAAAACAGGACGCCAATTATTGAAAATATTTCCAAAAAAAGCTCACTTTCTTCCTTAGCCCCGCCTTCCATCGGATTCTCTTCTTGTCGAGGGGAAACGGGGAAACCTCTGAGGGGGTGTGAAGATTTACAACTACCCATTAGCCCCCCCTGACTCTTACTCTTACCGGGTGGTTCCACTTCTCTCTTTTCCTAAGGCAAGGAAAGAATGAATGCTCCTGCTTTTGAAAATGAATCCACGTGTTAGTTGGCAAACATCTGCATAGCTCAGTTCGTGTTCAGAAACGAAATAGTATGTATAGTATTCAGAGACTATTTCCAAGTCAAAATATTTATTTGCAATTTGATGAACGTTGTTACAATGTTGTCGAATGCAAAATATTGACATTTTTTCCCTTCCAGTATGTAGAAACATGTTTTTTTTTTTTTTAAATAAAAATAACAAATACGTAAATTAAATTACACATGTTTCAATGTTACAAATAACTCACTCTGTACTCTACAATTATATAAACCACTCTCTGATAACTTTTACGTAAAAGCAATAGAGGAAAATCTAACTCAAATATAGTTTAAATTTAAACGATCGTGTAATGTGCGTGATGAGTTAACGTCTGTATAAATATAAGATTACTCAATTTCAATGTTTATCTTTCCTTCTGCTTCTGAATATCAATTATGTTTGAATTTGTTCTTGTTCCTACGATCAAAAAACTGAAGGAAATAGAGAAAAAGCGACTTCAAAAATATTTTGCGTTTATTGTTACGGTTGGTAGGTGGTAGGCCGATTTCAATAATTTGTATCAATGAAACTCGAATGAGTCTTGTAAGTTATTAATAAGTTACTAATTAGATTAGGAGTTCACTGGCCCAAAGCTCATAACTTTGCGCGTTGGTAAAGCTGTTTTATTTAATTTTGAAACGCGAGTATTAGTCAGTTTCTTCAAGGTCGAGTTATCGAAAAGAGGGGCGAGCGTGGCAATCGCCCCAGGTGCCGAGGCATAATAAGACGCCAGAAATTGAGATTTTGCTAAATTTACAATTTAGAATTTTTTTACATAATTGCACTTTTTAATCAAAATTATTTTTAAAAGTGATGATAAACAGTAAACTCCCTATTATCAGCGGAATTTAAAAAAAATGAAAGTGCGCTATTAGTCGTGTTTGGCTATTTAAGATACTTTTTAGATTCAGTGTTGTCATTTTTATCTACGATTTAAATGAATGCTTTGCGTTATTCACTTTTTTTTTAGCTTTTACATAAATTAATATCGTTTTTTACCTATTTTTCGATTATCCGCGTATTCGCTTATCCGCGGTTACCGGGCCACCATTATATTTTCAATAACCAGCGGGTGACCGAGCTCCGCTCGAGAAAAACAGGTATCGAAGCTAACTCGAAGATTTAAATTTTCGATTGTGATTTATCAAAACAATACATGCCATAAGAAAATTTGTGAAACCATTGGTGAAAAGATAACCGGTTAAAGTGCACCATTGTAAACTATTCTAAACAAAGTTAGAATTTGGAAAGGGAACTATTCTATGCAAAGATTAAGTTTGAAAAGTCATAGGAAATAAAATGTAATTGATAATAAAAAAAACTATACAATTAAAGAAATGGTACAAAGTGAGCAGTGTAAAGATTGAAGTGTGTTGAAGTTCAATATTTTTGACAAATTTATTTAGAAAAACCAAACCTTGTGATTCCTCGTGGCCAAAAACCCCAGACCCCCAAGTTTTCCGGAGTTAATTAATTCTGGGGCGATTTTCGACTTGGCAACCATTCCTCGTATTACCCCTAACGTGTACCAGAGAACCGAGCCCGCTCGGTTAAAAAAAAGGAGGTTTGTAAACTCGTGTTTTTTTCTAAAGAAACTTGAAAAGCATTTTTGAGCCTTTGGTTGCAATTACGCATTCAAAACAGCCGTAGTTTATTTTAAAAAACACAACCCTATTTAATCCATGCTCATCGTAAAATCACACCTAATTTCATTTCATTTGGCGCCGAAGGCGCGGGAGTGTTGATGAGAATGGATGCAGAGTCCCTGTTCTCCAGTACGCATTTGGTTCCAGTTGGTTTTGACTTTCACTTCACTTAACACTCCAGGTCCCCCCCCCCCCCCAGTACATACCACAACTCGATTTTTAACCAGGATGGGGCCCTGAAGAAAGCTCTGTTCATTTTTGAAGAAGGCGCAAGGACCGAGTAAACCCTTGGCCCAGCACACCCCAGAGGTTTCGTTTCACTTGGAGGATTTTGTGACCACCAACATTTTTAACGTCCCCCAGCAACCATTAATGAATGTGGACCTTTGATCGGCGGCTATATGATCGACCCGAGACCCTCCGGTTACGAGTCCGACGACTTACCGATTGGACTACCGCGACCTCAGGCCCATATATAGACGAGCCGACGCATCAAGATTACCACTTTGGATCCAGCGCGTGTGTAAGGATTGTCTTTTCTGGCCAGTTATCGCTTTTTGGTAACTTTTTACGTAAATTAACAAAGCTTGGCAATGTCCCGAAACTTTGCTCTGGTATCCCTAATTCCTCAACAATGAAAAATGAAAGTGAAAGTTAATAAGTTGGATCCAAAGTGGTGAAACTTAAGCTTGATGCGTCGGCCTGTCTACATAGCGGCTCTACCGCTGCCCATACCCAATTCTAACTTTATTTTGATCGATCTCTTTTAAATTTCAAAAACAATAACAATTCTAGCATGTTGCCAAAAATTATTTGCCAAATACCATAAAAACATAAATTTACGCTGATGTGATTAAATATGAAATCCATTGTTAGAACGTGGTTGCTATGAAACAGTATAACAATAAGAGTAATCCATAAAGAAAATGGCGTAGTAAGAAATCTTCTCAAACTTTTAATGAATCCTATCTGAACTCCGAACTTTTCGACCGTAGCGCTTCAAAACCGGCGCCAATCGATTCCTCGTGGCCAAAAACCCCAGACTCCCAAGTTTACCGGAGTTTATTAATTCTGGGGCGATTTTCGACATTACAAACATTCCTCGTATTATAGTATAGGATATCGATGTTCATGTTCACACACTTGCTCTAACTCATGGTTTTGTTTTTTCGAGGAAGACAGGGGGGCGGGGCAGGGCCGGATAAGTCTATTTACGCCCTAGGCCAAACTTAGAAACTACACCCCACCTCACTCATCCGAACCGTATCAAAATCGAACAGGGCCGCCGAGAGGTTTACCGGGGCCCCGGGGCAAAGTATTGACATGCGCCCCCCCCCCTTTCCAAAAAAATTCTTCAATACTAAGACAATACTTACGTTCGGTGCAGTGAAGAAAAATAATAGTATTTCGTATTTGCTTTTCTTCCAATTTTATATTTTTGTGTGTTTCATACTAAGGCATTGGGCTACAAGCACTCATTGCGTTGCTGTGGACACATGTAGATGCGAGATGTTTTTGCTTTGCCTATACAAAAATGAAGTTCAGTTAACCAAATATACTGTTTTTTTTTCTTTAACTAGCAGCCCGGGCCCCCTCTTGAGCCGGGCCCCGGGGATTTTGCCCCTGCTGCCCCCCCCCCCTCTCGGCAGCCCTGAAATCGAATCCTCCCCATTTGATAAACTGATTTATGATTTTGTTTTTTTCTTCCTTTCCTTCCTTTTTTTTCGTATTCCTCTGTCAATGATCGAAAAAAAAAAGTCTAAAGGTGGTTCTTCAGGAATTTGTTGAAATTGAAGCTTTCAAAATGCTATTTTATGCCATTTATCGGAAAGTAATGGGACAACTCGCAACAGGCCAATTCAACGCGCAATTTTAAAGGTTATTGATTTTTTAAATTTATTGATATTTATGATTTTTTTATTATTTATAAAGCAAAATTGTAAGTGTTTTGTCACATTCAAAGCAAAATATACGTTGTAAAAACGATCTTTTCTCCTGGATTATTGTAATTTTTAAGCTGAATTTAATGGTATAATAATCCAGTTGAAAAGCCCGATATCACAACGTATATTTTTTTTTTGAATGTTACAAAATACATACTGTTTTGCCCTAAAAATGTCAGTCGCTTGCCTCTGCCCTCCCCCCCCCGGTAAGTTTTCGAAATTGAAGTCTTACATAAGCAAGTGTGAGTCAGCTTTGATGATGTTTGATAAAGGAATGAGTTTGAAGACTCCTCCTCACCCCTTTCGAAACCTAAAATTTTGACGAACTTTAATGATGCTTTGGAAAGGCAGAAATCGGGAGAGCTCTCCTGGAGCTCTAAAATACAATTCCTAAAATACATTTTTTAATGATTGGGTTCAGTAATTCGCTTCGGTAAAGGTGTAGGAATTGAAGTAATGAAAACAATTAGACGATTTGAATAGTGTTAGATGTTAGTTAATGTCAGTTATTATGAGGTATTTACTTAAATTATTTAAAATCTTGGCTTTCATTTTATTAGTTTTTTTTTTTTTTTTTTTGTATCTTATCACCCCAGCCTCCTTTATTATATTTATTTCCTGTTTTCTTTATACCCATGGATTTCATATTACGTATTTAACTGTGTAATAATTAGAATATAAAAATGGTCGGCACTTATATACATTATTATAAGCCCATCACAGTTGCTAGCATGACTTCAGAGTCAAAAAGACCGATATCTATTTTACTTGTGCACTGAAGTGTATATAACTAACTTTATTTGTGTGTGTGTGGTTGGGGGAGCTATAAAGTATTCTCCCGGACACCATCGTCTGTCAAGTCGCCCCTGATTTTCTCAAACTTGCGCTTTTAACTGCTACTTCGCTTATCATTTTTTCTGCAGAAGAAAAGCATTTATTATTATTATTATTTTTCTTTAAATCTCAGAAGGCAATGAATATTAATTGTAATGAAAAATTAAAAGTCATAGGGGAGAAAAGAATTGAAGGAAAAAAAATCATTTCAAAAAGTGATTCTATGTCTCATAAGAGTTTGCATTTGAATATAAAACAATTGTAGTTCATATTTGTAATTTTTGTAAAATATTTAAAAATTTATCTGTTGCTCGTGTTATTAGCGTATTTTGAAACACACTCAAACATCATAACTACATGCTTAAAAACTGCTGTCTACAAGTTTTCTGGAAATAAACTTCAAGGGAGAAATTTGAGGCTACCTTTTTTGCGCGAACATTGCATCTAAAATTAAGTTTATATTAGTAGTGTAAAAGTTAAACTTGCCCATCTTTCACACGAAAGAAATATTAGTTATGTTTTTAATTATTTTCATACACAAAGGGTTTTTTTAATATTTGTGACTTATGACTTTAAAATTGAGCTTGTGTGTAAAGGGTGGCAAAGTGATTCTTGCATTCTTGCCCTCCCCCGATTCCCAATGTAGCGTCAATATTGGGTTCTACTCCCATCTCTCCCTATTTTTACAAAGTTCCTACGCCATTGAACGGATCGGTACTTTTTTCCGCTCAAAAACCATCCTATGATCCTTCTCGAGTGCCCAAGTATCTCCCTGCCAAATTGCGTCCAAATCCTATTGTATTGTATAAGGTACCGTACTCACATATACAAGTAGTTATCAAAATAATGGATACACTTGAGATTCATAAGAAAAATCTACCGTTCATCGCAAAATAAGCGATCAATTGTTCTTTAACTTTAGTCATACAAAATATAGACTTCACCGGACATTTCCACATTGAAATTAAATCACTTATGCATTTGGGGGATGACAAGAAGGGGGGTCGGAAGAAAAACCGCTTTTTGACCATAACTCTTCGAAAATAGCTCGGAATAAGCTATGAATTTCAGTAATTAATTAGCATACTATGTATAATTACTGTACAAATTTTTATGAACGTACCACTTATACTTCCAAAGATATGAAACATTTTTTAAAAAACGGCAATTTTATTTGAAGGGTTTTGCTCATAACACGCAGAGTTTTTGATCAAACCTTATCAAAATTTCAGGAAAGATGACAAAATACAAGAGAAAGAACATACTAAAACGGTAAATAAAAATATTAAAACTCTGATGAGATATGAACGTTAAAAGGAAATAATTTTTCACGGCACATGCGCGAACGGCAGAAATTTATAACTACAAAAATATTGTAGCCTGGTTTATACTGCATCTTATAAAAAAAGTTTCAGTTGACTATCGTAAAAATTTATAAAGATATCAGCGATCTAGTGAGCTGTAATTCATTCATTCGCAGACAATAGATAAATGGCGAGGGGTTGTCCACAAATAGTGTGGTGATAATCGAGCATTTTTTTTCAATGTTAAATTGTATACAGTTTGAAAATTTATATCCGGCATAGAAGTCACATTTCGCCTATTCGGCCAAAAAGACCTTATACGTAGGTGGCCAAAAGTATCCGGACACCCCCTGAAACGTTGGTTTTGAATGATGACGCAATAACCTTTAATTTAAAAATAGCTCTTTGTGGACAGTTCCTCACTATTTATGTATTATCTGCGAATGAATGAAATACAGCTCACTAGATCGCTGATATCCTTTTCAATTTTCATGATATTCAACTGGAACTTTTTTTGTAAGATGCAGTATAAATCAGGGTACAATATTTTTGTAGTTATAAGTTTCTGTCATTTGCGCATGCGCCATGAAAAATTATTTCCTTTTAACGTTTATATCTCATCGGATTTTTAATATTTTTATTTACCGTTTTAGTATGTTCTTTCTCTTGCATTTTATCATCTTTCCTGAAGTTTTGATAAGGTTTGATCAAAAACTCTGTGTGTTATGAGCAAAAACCCATCAAATAAAATTGATGTTTTTTAAAAAATGTTTCATATCTTCGGAAGTAAGAGTGGTACGTTCATAAAAATTTGTACAGTAATTATACATAGTATGATAATCAATTACTGAAATTTATAGCTTATTCGAGCTATTTTCGAAGAGTTATGGTCAAAAAGCGGTTTTTCTTGCGACCCCCCTTTTTGTCGTTCCCCAAGTGCATGGGTGATTTAATTTCAATGTGGAAATGTCCGGTGAAGTCTGTATTTTGTATGACTAAAGTTAACGAACAATTGATCGCGTATTTTGCGATGAACGGTAGATTTTTCTTATGAATCTCAAGTGTTTGCATTATTTTGATAACTACCTGTATATGTATTCTCTATTTTATATTACGGATTCATCAGAAAAGAAAGAGCGCATGTTTTTCTTACGCAAAATCAAAGTGAAAATACAGGGGCTTTGCATGCACTCTTGAAATCGAGGCTTGTGCCCCCCCCCCCCTTTTCTAAAAAAAAAACTTTCGTCACGCTACGCCTATGTCCAGAGCTAGACCACTGTTTTACACGTAGCTTTTATATCTCTTATGTTTTCTTTTTTCATCAGCCGATTGCAAATAATTGTATTCTTCAATTTATCTTCAATGGGGGAAAAAAAAACTATGAGCATCATTTTTGGAAGATAATTGCGGAAATTTCATTCATCGATATTTTATTTAAAAACAACCTGGGAAGGTATGTCCGAAAAAAAAAGTATAACTTCCAAAAATTTACAAGTATTAGATGTGAAATTTACAAGCATTAGGAGCGAATAAAAGTATAGCATATCACAGGGATGCACAAACATAGTAAGCTAAATGACTTTTTCTTCTCAGTTCGGTTCAAACGGAGGGAATTTTCCAAACGAGTTCGGAAAAGTTGCGGCTTCTCCTTCGCCCGGAGCTGCAATTTCTCTGATTGCTTTCCACTACAGGGGGTCCGACGAGGGGTTCTTCCTCCCCAAAAGTGACAGCTCGCGCTGATTCTCACTTCGTCCACTCGATTGGTAGATGAAGTGTCAATCTCTTGTTGACGAGCACTCCCCTCGTTCAAAGAAGGAAGTCATTTTAAGCCTAACTACGATAGTTCTTTTTTGTGAAGAGGGGCCTTAAAGAAACATTTAAGAGTTCACACTGGGGAGAAACCCTTTTCGTGTGAATATTGTTCAAGTGCTTTTTCCGATCCTTCCGATTTAAAGAAACATTTAAGAGCTCACACTGGGGAGAAACCCTTTTCATGTGTACTGTGTTCAAAGGTTTTTTCCCGTTCTTACACTTTAAGGGTACACTCAAGAACGCACACTGGTGAGAAACCCTTTTCGTGTGAGCATTGTCCCGAGGCATTTGCACAATCTTACCAGTTAAAAGCACATTCGAGAACACATGCTGGGTAAAGCCATAGTCATGACAGCTATGTCGAAAAGCATTTTTTGACAAATCACGTGTCATGCATGTGACATTTGTTCAAAGACATTTTCTCCCGTTTCAGATACTAAGAAACTTAAAAGGCGTCCGTACTCGTGAGCAGCCATGTTTGTCTTAACACATTCACTCTTTCTTCAAGCTTCGGCTTGCATTTGAGGGTCCACTCTTATGCACTGTAAAAAATGAACGTTGTTTTTACAGTATAATTATAGTAATAAACTAAAATTGCTAGTTTTGCAATTTTTTACTGTAAAAACAACAGTTCATTTTTGCAGTGTGAAGATACCGCTGCAGGTGACTCTGGTGCTTTTCATGCACTCCAACTCCAAGTTTAGTTACGCATACGAGAGCCCATTGAACGAACATAGTTTTTCACAGAAATTTCACGGGTTAGGCCACAGTTCAATAATGTAGCTCGTCTGAACTTCCTATTTCGTTGCAAAGCTATAAATGATCTCTCCTGCCCTTAAAACACTATTTAAAAAGAGGTACTCGTTTCGCAATTATAGCGTCAAGCTCCACCTGTCGGCATTTTTAGCTAATTTTTCAAAATTCTGCACATGATTTTTACAGTTTTCACTATGAACGTACCGTTTGCTTCGTTCCTAAGTCATTTTTTTTTTTTTTTCGAGTCATTCAAAATTGAAAACAGGGACTGCTTTTTTGGGCACCCTGTAGTTTAAATTAATTTAGCACATTGGCGAGAGGAAGCAAATAATGGTGCGGGTCAAATCGTAAATGAAAGGGAAAATGTTGTAACTGATTGCTTACGCTGAAATTTTATTAGTTAACCAAGAAGCAGAATTGTTGTCAGTCTTTTTTTTTTTTTTTTTTTGTGTACCAATGCAAATTAATTGGCAAAGAGAAGGTCCTAAAACTGAACTATTCAATAAAATGTATGATGCATTTTTTGTATATTAAATTTGTGTTTATTAATGGTCCATTCAATTTTGTTGTATTGTTTTCTAACTGATATATTTAAAAGAGCATGTTTTGGTGCTTCCACTT
Source organism: Uloborus plumipes (assembly GCA_038373865.1). Taxonomy (NCBI): domain Eukaryota; kingdom Metazoa; phylum Arthropoda; class Arachnida; order Araneae; family Uloboridae; genus Uloborus; species Uloborus plumipes. The sequence continues at coordinate 17,174 of JAXGGA010016563.1, read as the reverse complement.
TATCCCATTCTGTGAAAGTTGGGACACTTCTGAAATTAGTGTACATGTTAATTTCATATTTAAATGTGGACAATGTATTTTAAATAAAAATATATTGAAATAAATTTCTCTTGGTTATCTCTTGGTTATATGTTAAATAAAAATACACAAAAAACAATTTGATTATTTCAGAAAACTATATCTATTTATTTATAAATCCATTTTGGGTTGAATTATGAAGCAACAGAATGAGCGAAGTCTCTATGGCATCAACTGGCGCCAACAATTTTTTTCACCCACCACACTGTAAAAAATGAAGTGCTGTTTTTACAGTATAATACTGTCGGCTAAGGTTCCAATTTAAATCTTAAATGCACACTAATAAACTAAAAAACAGTGATTGTGAAATTGGTAATATTAAAAGCAATCATCCTTATCATTAATCGGGGCAGCCGAATAATTGGCCGATTATCAACAACCGATTAATTGGTAATCGGCCAATTTGCTTATCGGTGCATCCCTTATTTAAACACTTAACAGATTTTTTAAATCGAAGAAATAAATAAAAAAATACATTTCAAGTATTATGTGAAGTAAAATCTTGTCAAAGTTTTATGAACTCTGTTTATACAACTTTTGATGAGAACATTAATTTTAGATAAGTAATGAATAAGTTTGAATATTTAAGTAAAATACATTGTTAAAATCAGTAAATGTACTAAATGATTCTAATCATATATATTTACAAGTTTTTTTACTAAACATTAAAATATTGTCCTAGCTCAAGGATATAATTTAATAGCTTTGATGTGCATAACCATGAAAAATAAAATAACTATATTTGGAAATAAGGTTTGAAAATATATTTTCCAAAGCATCGAATGTTTGGATAAATATCTAACATTTTTATTCAACAAAAAATAAACTTGTGAAAATACATTAGTCCGTGTCTTTAATAAATATAATATTTAAAATTAATTTTTTGAGAATCAATATCTATTTCATAAAAAAGTACTATTTTGACTAGTATTTATGTATGAATGATACTTATATTCATTTGTGCAATGAACATTTGAAAGAGTGTTTTACCAAAAAAATTATTATAAATTTCTTATTATCCTTTTTTACAATTATACATGGACTCTATAAAGCCGATTATATGCACTTTCCCGATATAATCATACACAAACATCACAATCTCAGACACACAAAAAAAAAAAAAAAAAAATCGATGAATTAATATGTTCTATAAACAAATTATAGTCCATTACGTTTATAATCGTTATTTTTGGTGACAAATGAATATTGAAAGTTTAGTAATAATTCATATTCATTTATTTTAATTCTAAATCTAAATTTCGAAAAAATTTCTGACACTATGATATTTTCGTAACTATCGAATACAATATCAATGAAGCAGCAGAGAATCCAGAGAATAAGAGACACTAAGTGATAAAATATTTGTAGAAAGATAATTTGTACAATGTAATACAAGAAAAAAAAATTCAAGCTTACTTATAGAAATGTTTTAAACACTTCCAAAATACAGGGTGTCCACTCCAATCGTGGACCAATAGCTAATTTCTAAACCGTTAGAGATAAGCATATAGTTTATTTAGGAAAAAATCTCCAAATTATGAAAGGAATTTTGGGTCTATTCAATGTTTTTCAAAAAATCAAATTTTGAAAGAGTTACGAAATTTAAATTTTTATACAGCCCCCCAGTCCTATCAATCATACATAGTAAAACATTCTTGACACTGTAACGTTTAAAACTAAAAAAAATCACTCTTCTACCACAAAAATTGACCGAGTTATGACGTTTTGAAAAATCAAGATTTTGCATTGTTTCATGACGTCATCGAGAGATCGCTTAAGGGACCGTATGCGAAATCCTTCAAAATCTTGATTTTTCAAAACGTCATAACTCGGTCAATTTTTGTGGTAGAAGAGTGATTTTTTTTTAGTTTTAAACGTTACAGTGTCAAGAATGTTTTACTAAATATGATTGATAGGACTGGAGGCTGTATAAAAATTTAAATTTCGTAACTCTTTCAAAATTTGATTTTTTGAAAAACATTGAATAGACCCAAAATTCGTTTCATAATTTGGAGATTTTTTCCCAAATAAACTATATGCTTATCTCTAACGGTTTAGAAATTAGCTATTGGTCCACGATTGGAGTGGACACCCTGTATAAAAATTCCGTTAAAAGAGACCCTCCATCTTTCTGCTTTAAATTACTTTAAATGCAAGCGCTTTAAACCTTGAGTACAGTAACCTGTTTGGGTTGCGTTTAAAGCCCAGCTTTCGCCAAAGCAAACTTCTTCGTGGACTTTTAAAAACAGTCTTAAAAATAAAATTACAGGTAAAAAAACACTATGAAATGAAGCAAGACCGTTAGTTGATAGATTAAAGTACATTCTAAATGCATTGGTTTATTTTTATCGTTCAAAATATTGCTCAGAATGCAGCAAACAAAACCTTGAACATAGGCCTGATAAAACAAAATAATTTTTTTAAAAATTCTGAGGAGAATAAAACTTCATTGAAGGCACTAGACTAGTGCACAGCACACAAAGAATTTAAAACTGAAAACCAAATTGCATGACTTAATTTATTTCATTAGTAATCCACTTTTTTTTCTGGAGCGCAAGTCGCGCACAATGCTATTCCTATGGACGGGAACTTTAGCGTTGGACGGTTTTTGCCATTGACCAATCAGCGCGCGGTACGCCTGTGTCGCTTCTCTCAGTATCTAGGTTCTCTACCTTCGACCAGTGGCTAAGTACACCGGCTCTCCTTCGAGTCGACTGTACTCGGTTGCTTCAAAATAGGCGCATCAATTTTAAAAATTTTGCATCGTCTCCATGGAAACCGCACGAAAAACATCAATTCCACTCTTTTTTAGCCTACTTTCCCGTTAAAAATAAAAGAAAGACGAAAAAAGTATTAAAAGTACCTTAATGCATCTAAAAAATATCGCCAAGTCCAAAAAATATCGCCAAGTTAAAAAATATCGCCAAGTCAAAAAAAAATATCGCCAAGTGAAAAAAATAAAAAGGTAAAATGAATATCGAAAAATTAAAAATTTGAAAGTAGGGTATTGAGATGGGGAATTTGTGTGTCGGTCGGTCGGTCGGTCGGTCTGTCTGTCCCCCCCTAATAACTTTTAAATGAACAGTCCGATTTGGACAAACTTTTTTTTGCTGGAAAGATCTCGGCGAGTACAGCTCATTCCCATGTTTGATTTTTCGATTTGAACAATATTTGGTTCAACTTTGAACCGTTCAAACAACCTGTCCCGCGATGCTAGCTTTTTAATGAACAGTCCGATTTGAACAAACTTTTTTTTGTTGGAAAGAACTTTTCAAGGATACTTCATTCCCGTATTTACATTTCCGATTTGAACAGTTTTTCGTTCAACATTGAACCGCTCAAGCAAGCTGTCACCCCTAATAACTTTTGAGTAAACAGTCCGAAAAAAAATGACTGACTGTGCAGACGATTTTTTGTTTATTTATTCATTTGTTTTATTGAATTTATTATTATTATTATTATTATTATTTTTGGCAGACGATTTTTTTTGTAACAAAAATGTTTCATTCACGAGGGCATTTTATTCTTTATTTATATTTAACAACTGGCAACGGATTAAAAGTGAAATTCGAGACATTTTATCAACGGACGATTTTTTTTTTTTTTTTCTTTCTTTGATAAAATGTGTTTTGATGTACTTTGTACTTTTAATTTTTTTTGAAAACAATTGAGGAATTTTTCTACGGAAGAACTGTAACAGTTACATTCTTTAAAAGGTGCGACAAAACTTTATTTATTCATTTATTTACTTTTTACGTGTCCATTTCATCTGATGAGAGGGGTATATTTTGCTTTTAGAAATCAGCTTTAAGTGCTATAAAGGTATGTTTAACATAATTTTCAGTTTCAGATATTCAAGAGAATATTGATCAGATGCTAGGATGCCGATGTCGATGTACGGGAAAGTAGGCTCGTTTAGTTCTTGACAGAACTTCTTGTTTAGCCTACTTTTCCGTTAAAAACAAAAGAAAGACGAAAAAAGTATTAAAAGTAGCTTAATGCATCTAAAAAATATCGCCAAGTCCAAAAAATATCGCCAAGTAAAAAAAATATCGCCAAGTTCAAAAAATATCGCCAAGTTCAAAAAATATCGCCAAGTTAAAAAAAAATAAAAAGGTAAATTGAATATCGAAAAATTAAAAATTTGGAAGTAGGGTATTGAGATGGGGAATTTGTGTGTCGGTCGGTCTGTCTGTCCCCCCCTAATAACTTTTGAATGAACATTCCGATTTGGATAAACTTTTTTTTGTTGAAAAGATCTCGGCAGGTACAGCTCATTCCCATATTTGATTTTTCGATTTGAACAATTTTTGGTTCAACATTGAACCGTTCAAACAACCTGTCCCGCGATGCTAACTTTTGATTGAACAGTCCGATTTGAACAAACGTTATTTTGTTCGAAAGATCTTTTCAAGCTAACTTCATTCCCGTATCTACATTTTCGATTTGAACCATTTTTTGTTCAACATTGAACCGTTCAAACAAGCTGTCACCCCTAATAACTTTTGAATGAACAGTCCGATTTAAACAAACTTTTTATGTTCGAATCATCTCGGGAAGGATACTTTATTACCGTATTTAAATTTTCAATTTGCACATTTTTGGTTCAACATTCAACCATTCAAGCAACCTTTCCCCACCTAATAACTTTTGAGTGAACCGTCCGAATGGAATAAACTTTTTTTTGTTCGAAAGATCGCGGCGCGTATAGCTCATTCCCATATTTGATTTTTCGATTTGAACAGTTTTTGGTTCAACTTTGAACCGTTCAAACAACCTGTCCCGCGATGCTAACTTTTGAGTGAACAATTCGATTTGAACAAACTTTATTTTGTTCGAAGCATCTCGGGAAAGATACTTTATTACCGTATTTAAATTTTCAATTTGAACATTTTTGGTTCAACATTGAACCATTCAAGCAACCTTTCCCCACCTAATAACTTTTGAGTGAACCGTCTGAATGGAATAAACTTTTTTTTGTTTGAAAGATCTCGGAGAGGCTTTCCCATACATTCCCATATTTCGCTTTTTGATTTGAACCATTTTTCGTTCAATATTGAACCGTTCAGAAAAAAAATAACATTAGCGTCTACGGGGAATTTAAGGTGAATGTTGATTCTGAACTTAAAGTCGGATTTCCTTCAAACTAACTTTGTAAGAAAATGGTTTTGATAAATAGTGTTTGTAAAGTACTTTTCTGAGTAATCTTCTGTGAGGACTTTGATTCCGACTCCGACTCCGCAAACGTGGCGGAAATGCAGGCTCAGAAAAAAAAATGACTGACTGTGCAGACGATTTTTTGTTTATTTATTCATTTGTTTTATTTTATTTATTATTATTTTTTTTTTGGCAGACGATTTTTTTTGTAACAAAAATTTTTCATTCACGAGAACATTTTATTCTTTATTTATATTTAACAACTGGCAACCGATTAAAAGTGAAATTCGAGACATTTTATTAACGGACGAGTTTTTTTTTCTTTTTTAGCCTACTTTCCCATTAAAAATAAAAGAAAGACGAAAAAAGTATTAAAAGTAGCTTAATGCATCTAAAAAAATATCGCCAAGTCAAAAAAATATCGCCAAGTTAAAAAATATCGCCAAGTCAAAAAAAAAATATCGCCAAGTGAAAAAAAATAAAAAGGTAAAATGAATATCGAAAAATTAAAAATTTAAAAGTAGGGTATTGAGATGGGGAATTTGTGTGTTGGTCGGTCGGTCGGTCGGTCTGTCTGTCCCGCCCTAATAACTTTTGAATGAACATTCCGATTTGGACAAACTTTTTTTTGTTGGAAAGATCTTGGCGAGTACAGCTCATTCCCATGTTTGATTTGTCGATTTGAACAATATTTGGTTCAACTTTGAACCGTTCAAACAACCTGTCCCGCGATGCTAACTTTTGAATGAACAGTCCGATTTGAACAAATTTTTTTTTGTTCGAAAGATCTTATCAAGGATACTTCATTCCCGTATTTACATTTCCGATTTGAATAATTTTTGGTTCAACATTGAACCGCTCAAGCAAGCTGTCACCCCTAATAACTTTTGAGTGAACAGTCCGATTTAAATAAATTTTTTTTGTTCGAAGGATCTCAACAAGGATACTTCATTACCGTATTTAAATTTTCAATTTGAACATTTTTTCGTTCAACATTGAACCGTTCAAGCAACCTTTCCCCACCTAAAATTTTCTGAGTGAACCATCCGAATGGAATAAACTTTTTTTTTTGTTGGAAAGATCTCGGAGAGTACAGCTCATTCCCATATTTCACTTTTCAATTTGAACCATTTTTCGTTCAATGATGAACCGTTCAGAAATTTTTTTAACGTGAGCGCCTACGGGGAAATTTAAATTGAAAGTTGATTCTAAACTTAAAGGCAGATTTCCTTCAATCTAACTTTGTAAGAAAATGGTTTTGATAAATAATGTATTGTAAAGTACTTTTCTGAATAGTCTTCTGTGAGGACTCTGATTCCGATTCTGACTCCGCAAACATGGCGGAAATGCAGGCTCAGAAAAAATGACTGACTGGGCAGACGATTTTTTGTTTATTTATGTAATTGTTTTGTTTAATTTATTATTATTATTATTATTGTTTTTTTTTTAGGCAGACGATTTTTTTTGTTAACAAAAATTTTTCATTCACGAAAGCATTTTATTCTTTATTTATTGTTACAAATCTTGTAAATAGTTGTTGTTTTTCCTGCCTTGCATCATTTTCATTAGTTTTGGTTTTATCTGACGTCATGTTGCAAAAGTATCTGAAGATATCACTTTTATCACTTGTATACCGACCTTGTAACGTTTTGTAGTTTTTACACTTGCCCTGCATTTAATAAGCGTGGAGACATTTTTCGCTCGGAGTGTTTTCTTTTTTTCTTTTTCTTTTTATTGCTAGAACTTTCTCAATGGATTATTTCAAGTTATGAATGATTTGGAATACTCCAGATTTTGCTAGAGTGTTGTCGGGAATTCGTTTCGTGTATAAATAGCTGGCCTTGAACACAAGTCAGTCAGTTTTTCTCAGATGGGATTTTCTGAGAGGCTCGTTTTTATTCGCTTGGGCGATGTTTTGCTTTTGTAATTGCTTGATTACTGTTCACGTTAGATACGTGGTGCTGAGTTATTGTGTACTGTGTAGCAACAGTACAGTGTACTGTTTGCTACCTAATTGCTGGATGTTTAGCAATTGTTTCCTGATCCTATTGTAAATAGTGTAAATACTTGTAAATAAGTTTATAGTTATTTCCTCAAGATTGGAATGCTCATTTAAAGAAAGTTGAAGGTGCTACGGACTCGTTACAATTTTGGCGCCCAACGTGGGGCATCTTCAAGGACTTTCTTGGAATTACCTGTGAACTCGGATTTTTCTTCCTAAGGACTTTTTGACTTCAGAATTTTATGGTGATTACTCGAGCAATGGAGAAACAACTGAAAAAACTCCTTGATGCTATGAACGCTGTTAAAAGTGACATGACTGCGAGCATGGCTGCGAATCAAGAGCAAATAAAGAATGATATGGCGACTCTGGCTACTAATCAGGAACAATTAAAGAATGAGCTCGCTACTAATCAAGAACAATTAAAGAATGAACTGACTACTAATCAAGAACAATTAAAAATTGATCTGGCAACTAATAAAGAACAATTAAAGAATGAACTGGCTACTAATCAAGAACAATTAAAAATTGATCTGGCAACTAATCAAGAACAATTGAAAAATGATCTAGCTGAAGAAATAAACACTTTACCGACCGGGCGTCGATTAATCGACGTTTTGTTCCCAGCGCTTACCGACTGGGCGTCGATTATTCGACGTTTGCTCTCCGGCGCTTACCGACCGGGCGTCGATTAATCGACTTTGAACCGATCTGTGGTGACTACCTTTTTCACCAATCAAGCTGTCGTTTTCTCGAGTGCAGCTGGGTGCGACTAGATTTTTCTGCGTGGAAAGTCGGGATTTTTTCATCGATATGAAGGTTGTATTATGCAAAAATTCTAGCCTTAGACGGCGGATAAAAGCCCACCAGCAGTTTTCTAAAAGTACAAGATTTTATAAAATTTTGTTACCCTACAATAACACGAAGTGTACAATTTTACCAGAGTTTAAGAAATGCACATATATCCCGGCGCGTCAGTCTAGGCCAAAACCGAGTCGGTGTCTTGGACGATCTGCAGCTGAGCGGGCGGTGAAAGGGCATAGGATGTTCGAATCGCTACCGGTCGGTAAAGTGTTAAAAGCGATTTAACGTCAATGAAAAGTTTGGTGGAAAGTAAATTTACCAATGTGGAAAATAAAGTGGAGGCTCTGGAAGAGAAAGTTGACAGCGTTGAGAATCGAATCACCACAGTAGAAAACAATGTTGAAAAGAAAATTAAAGAACTTGAATCGAAGTTATCAGCATCCTCCAACAACTCAAGTGACTGTGTAGCTGCAGCTGGAACTTCTCGTCCATCCATCAAACTGACTACGTTTGACGGGAAGACCTCGTGGAATATTTACAAGAAGCAGTTCCTCATCGTTGCAGAAGCAAACTCCTGGGACTCTTCCACGAAAGCCTGTCAACTTGCAGCCTCGCTGAGAGGGGATGCAGCTGATATACTACAGACCTTCCCAGAGGACAAGCACCATGACTTCGAAGCCTTATCATCGGCCTTGGAGCTTCGCTTTGGCGAAGTATGCCAAAAAGAATTCAGCCAACTCCAGCTGAAATCCCGACTCCAGAGGGATGGAGAGACATTGCAAGTGTTTGCAGCAGAAGTTGAGAGGCTTTCCCATCTCGCCTTCTCGGACTGTCCTTCGGGTGTTCGCGATAGCCTGGCCCTGAACTACTTCATAGACGGAGTGCGAAGTCCAGCAGTCCAGAGGGCTCTCCGGATGGCGGACATCAAAGATCTTAAATCCGGTCTGGTCTACGCAATGAAGTTCGAGGCTGCACAGCAAATATCCCGCAATGATCGCCATTCAATCAGGGGCTTGGAAGTGAGTGCCCAGGATACGAACTCAACTCGTCTCTCGGAAATTGAGCGACAAATCAAAGAAATCTCGGGGATCCTGAAGAAGACTCGCAAAGACCAAAGTGGACAACCACTGAAGTGCTGGAAATGTGGCGGTGAGGGCCACGTGCGAAAGAACTGCAAAGCTCGTACAGAAAAAAAGACGGCTCCCAAAGTTTTCCAGATTTCCCCAAGAACTGGCGGTTGCAACGAACTGTTCATTTACTCATATGTGAATGGATTTCCCTGCGAAATGATTGTGGACACAGGAGTCAACGTTACCATCATTAGGACTGATGTGGCTCGTCAGTTTGGACTCAAGATCTTATGGACGCCGCCCTGCGTTACTCTCCAAACTGTGACAGGTGACAAAATCGAGATTGAAGGAAAAGTGAACTTAGAAATAATGTTCGGGAGCGCCACTTACCATCACACGGCATTCGTCTCTGACATTACAGATCCCTTCATTCTCGGACTGGACTTTTTGAGAAAATTTGATTTTTCTATCGACTTTAAAAATAATGAGCTGCACTCGACGAGGGAAGACATAGCAATTTTCAACACCCAAAATAACTTAAAATCCGCTCATCAAATAATAGCCCAAACAGATTTATCGATTCCCTCTAGATCAGAAGTACTAATACCTGGCTCCCTCAAGGAAAACAACAGCTTTAAATTCGGCCTCATTGAATATCCTAACCAGAGTAATAGCCCAAAAGGAGTACTAGTGGCATCTACGCTTGTGGACCTTTCAAGGAATGCAGTTCCTGTGAGAGTCGCCAATGTAAGTGAAAGACCGAGGAATATTAAGAAAGGAGAAGTGTTGGCAAATTGTACTCCCGTAAACTGCATCATCAGAAGAATTGATTCCTCCGAGACTGTGTCTTCCGAGTCCTTGACTTCGAAATTAATTGGAAGTGCACCATTATCGACGGATCAAAGATACGCTGCGGAAAAATTGGTGGACAACTTCAAGCAGGTGTTTTCATCTACATCCGAGGATGTTGGTCGCACGAATTTAACGCAGCATAGGATCGACACTGGAGATCATCTCCCTATCAAGCAGCATCCAAGACGACTACCGTTCGCCAAGAAGGAAGAGGTTGAGATCTTCTTGAAAGAGATGCAGGAGAATGACGTCATCGAACCCTCATCCAGTCCTTGGGCATCCCCTATCGTCTTGGTCCGAAAGAAAGACGGCTCAACCAGATTTTGTGTTGATTACCGACGCCTGAATGACATCTCCCAGAAGGACAGTTACCCTCTTCCACGGATCGATGACACTCTGGACACCCTTTCCGGACTCAAGTGGTTTTCGACCCTGGATTTAAAGAGCGGCTACTGGCAGGTGGAGATACACCCCGACGACCGAGAGAAGACGGCGTTTACAACCGGACAAGGCTTGTGGCAGTTCAAAGTAATGCTTTTCGGCCTCTGCAATACACCAGCCACGTTCGAGCGTCTTATGGAATCAGTGTTACGAGGACTGTCTTATGAATCCTGTCTTGTCTACTTAGACGACATTATCATCATAGGACGCAGTTTTGAGGAACATTTGGTTAATTTTAGAAAGGTGCTGCAAAAGCTTAAGGAAGCCAACCTGAAGTTAAGCCCGTCCAAATGTAATTTGTTCCGCCGTGAGGTGAACTACCTTGGTCACATTTTCTCTTCCGAATGTGTACGAACAGATCCAGATAAGGTATCTGCAGTCAAGAATTGGAGCCGCCCCGAAAATGTCCATCAGCTGCGAAGTTTCCTGGGGCTCTGCACGTACTACAGGAAGTTTGTGAAGGGTTTTTCCAACATTGCACGACCTTTGCATAAGCTGACGGAGAGCAAACAAAAATTTGAATGGTCCAAAGAATGCGAGGATGCATTTCTACAGCTGAAGGAGGCTTTAACATCAACGCCTATTCTCTCTTATCCTCAGCCTGAAAAATCCTTCATACTTGACACTGATGCGAGCCACGAGAGCGTTAGAGCTGTTTTATCTCAAGAAATAGACGGTGACGAACATGTCATCGCCTACTGGAGCAAATGCTTATCCAAGTCGGAGCGAAATTATTGTGTCACGAGAAAGGAATTGCTCGCCATAGTTAAAGCTGTAGAACATTTCCATCATTACCTCTACGGCCGTAAATTCCTGCTCCGGACTGATCATGCTTCTTTAACTTGGCTTTTGAATTTCAAGAATCCAGAGGGCCAGGTAGCCAGGTGGATACAGCGGCTCCAGGAATACGACATCGAGATTAAGCACCGAAAAGGTTTGTCACACGGTAATGCTGACGCATTATCAAGAAGACCTTGTTCCGAGAACTGCCATTATTGCTCCCGAATAGAGAAACAGTACGGGACGACAATCCCTACTGCCTGTCAAGTTACTGCTACATCATCATCTTCAGATCCTGATCCATGGAGTGACGACCAAGTAAGAAAAGATCAGCTTGAAGACCCAGACCTAAAGCCTATCATAGAGTTAATGGAAAAGGACAGTCGGCGACCTAGTTGGCAAGACGTTTCTCTCTATAGTCCTGCAACGAAGAGATACTGGGCTCTATGGAAATCTCTCCAGTTGCGAAATGGCGTCCTGTATCGGAAATGGGAATCTGACGATGGCAAAGCATTTAAATGGCAGTTACTCCTTCCCAGATCAAGAATTCCAGACGTTCTAAAGGAATTGCACAGTAGTCCGACTGGAGGACACTTTGGTATCTTGAAAACCCTCCACAAGGTTCGAGAGCGCTTCTTCTGGAGCAAGGCGAAGGATGACGTAGAGAAGTGGTGTCATTCTTGTGACGCCTGTGCTGCCCGTAAAGAGAAGAAGCCGCGGGAAGCTACTTCTTTACAACGTAGGAGCTCCTTTCTAACGAATCGGGATCGACATTCTTGGTCCTCTACCGAAAACTACTGATGGGAACAAATACATCCTCGTTTCCATTGACTATTTCACCAAATGGCCCGAAGCATATTCCATTCCGGATCAAGAAGCTACCACTGTGGCAGAGACTCTTGTCCAGCATTGGATCTCGAGATATGGGACGCCTTTACAGATCCACTCCGATCAGGGGAGAAACTTCATATCTGCTGTGTTTAAGGGCCTATGTAAAATCCTCAAAATTGAGAAAACTCGAACGACGCCACTACACCCACAATCGGACGGCATGGTGGAGAGATTTAACAGGACAATCCTTAATAATCTCTCGCTTATGGTCTCCAAAAATCAACAGGATTGGGACAAGAAACTTCCTCTGTTCCTGCTGGCCTACCGCAGTGCTGTCCACGAGACCACCGGATATTCCCCATCACAGATGCTCTTCGGCCGAGAGCTTCGGCTACCTTGTGATCTCGTCTTCGGTGTCTCCCTCCAGATGCGCCTTCATCGCCTGAGGAATACGTCCAGGATCTCCAGGCCCGGTTGGAGGACGTTCATCACTTCGCACGGGAGCGAATCAACATCGCGACGGAGAAGATGAAGACCCGATACGACACAAGGTCCACTGGTCATGACTTTCAAGAAGGTGACAAAGTATGGCTATGGAATCCCATCCGACGTAAAGGTCTGTCACCCAAATTGCAGTCGCATTGGGATGAACCTTACACAGTTCTCCACCGGCTGAACGACGTCGTAGTGAGGATCCAGAAGTCATCACATTCAAAACCTAGTGTTGTCCATTATGATCGACTAGCCCCATACTATGGCCATAGTTCGTAAAGTATATCTAAAGCTACCATGGTAATTTGTTTGTAAATTTTGTATATAACTTTTGCCTTTAATTGTCTGTAATATTACTTCATCAATGTTATTATTTCTTTCATGTTCTCATTGTTATTGTTTATCATGTTTATGATTGGTCATCATGTAATGTGTGCACCTGTAAATTTTCCCTTGCTTCCTTTCTGGGGATTGTACTGCCCGGGACGTGCAGTCCTTGGGAAGGGGGCAATGTTACAAATCTTGTAAATAGTTGTTGTTTTTCCTGCCTTGCATCATTTTCATTAGTTTTGGTTTTATCTGACGTCATGTTGCAAAAGTATCTGAAGATATCACTTTTATCACTTGTATACCGACCTTGTAACGTTTCGTAGTTTTTACACTTGCCCTGCATTTAATAAGCGTGAAGACATTTTTCGCTCGGAGTGTTTTCTTTTTTTTCTTTTTCTTTTTATTGCTAGAACTTTCTCAATGGATTATTTCAAGTTATGAATGATTTGGAATACTCCAGATTTTGCTAGAGTGTTATCGGGAATTCGTTTCGTGTATAAATAGCTGGCCTTGAACACAAGTCAGTCAGTTTTTCTCAGATGGGATTTTCTGAGAGGCTCGTTTTTATTCGCTTGGGCGATATTTTGCTTTTGTAATTGCTTGATTACTGTTCACGTTAGATACGTGGTGCTGAGTTATTGTTGAGAGTACAGTGTACTGTTTGCTACCTAATTGCTGGATGTTTAGCAATTGTTTCCTGATCCTATTGTAAATAGTGTAAATACTTGTAAATAAATTTATAGTTACTTCCTCAAGATTGGAATGCTCATTTAGAGAAAGTTGAAGGTGCTACGGACTCGTTACATTATATTTATTAACTGGCAACGGATTAAAAATGAAATTCGAGACATTTTATTAACGAACGATTTTTTTTCTTTCTTTGATAAAATGTGTTTTGATGTTCTTTGTTCTTTTATTTATTTATTTATTTTTTTATTTTAAAAACGATTGTGGAATTTTTCTACGGAAGAACTATGACAGTTACATTCTTTAAATGGTGCGATAAAACTTTATTTACTCGTTTATTTACTTTTTACGTGTCTATTGCATCTGATGAGAGGGGTATATTTTGCTTTTAGAAATCAGCTTTAAGTGCTAAAAAGGTATATTTGACATAATTTTCAGTTTCAGATAATTAATAGAATATTGATCAGATGCTAGAATGCCGATATCGATGCAGGCGCGGATCCAGAGGGGGGGTCATGGGGGTCATGACCCCCCCCCTTAACCGACCAAATATAGCAAAAAATTGCATTTTTGGCACTTATTTCACGAAAAAACTGCCAAAATCCCCCATTTTTGCACAAAAATTGCACTTTGACCCCCCTTTCCGAAAATGACCCCCTCCTTAACCAGAAGCTGGATCCGCCCTTGTATCGATGTACGGGAAAGTAGGCTCGTTTATTTCTTGACATAACTTCTTGTTTATACGCTGCTGTTGATTCATTTCGTTTATTTTACGTTTATCGAACGAGACTTACGTTTTTATTTATGTTCTCATATATCAGATATCTCTAAACGTTTTCCAACAAATCTAGTGTTAAATAGTTTGCTTTAGCAAGACCTGGCATCATGAGTATCCGTTATAAAAATACTTAAAAATAACATCAACTTTATACATTTTTTTCGTACTCTCTTTTATTAAGGCTAAAGCCAATCTTCATTTTCTTAACTCAGTAGTATTCTTGTTATTTCGACAAAGAGCTAAATCTAGCTATTTTTCTTTGTCATTTTTCTTTTTATCCATTAGTACAGACCCACTGGTGATCAACTTATGTCTCATTCTCAGCTGATGGCTCGTTATGTTCAATGTTACGAACTTATAAAACCATTTTCAAATCAATAACAGTTTTTAGTTTGTAATTTTCTTCAATGTTGTCTAAGTATTTTTTCCCTCAATATTTAAATTTTACATATGTTTTGACCCGTCATCTTAATATGAGTAATAAGCTTCATGTCGAAAACATGATTGTACCCTGTAGAATTAATGCATTTCCTGTGTGGATGATAATCTTTCAGTGCTTTCAGCCATCAGCAATTCGTGAAAAAGAGATGGCAGAAGCTAAACATTGATTTTTCAAAGCCAATCCACTTGGGAACATATTAATATGTGAAATGATTTCATATTTCTTTAAGTAATGCCACAGCTGATAAAAGTGCATTATGAACAGTTGCTAGAATAGTTGGTATTAGTTCGTGTTTCAGAGGAAGAATTTTGTGAAAGGTTCGTTCTAAAATGAAAATTATGTCTGATTTTATAACGAAATATTTTGTAAAATATCCATTTATCACATCAAATATCTAGCAAAAAAAAAAGTGTTTTTGCAATAAAATACTTCGTAAAAGAGACACTAAATTCTCCCAAATAGACCCTTGTACAATTTTCCAATTTTTTTATGAACACCAACAAAAAGTTAGTACAATTTTAGGAATTTTAGGTAGAATGTGAATCTTGTGTATATAAAAATAATGCTCATTCGCGACAACAATATCATAGCTGAAGAATTACGAGTTTTGATTTACTAATATTACAGAGATGATTGGAACTAATGATTAATATTAAGTTAAGGGTTTGTTTATTTATTTATTTTATTTATTTACTTATGCCATACACGCACCTTTGAAAATTTTATAATAATATTTTGTTACAACTTTAAGGTACTGAAGTGCTATTATTGCCTCTAAAAACATGAAAATAAAACAATAAACATAAATATAAAAGTATATTAAATTATTCTTAACACAAAAAGATAATTAACACTTAAAAATAAAGAATAGATGTTACCCCTTTCACTACCAAATTTTTTCTGAGAAAAAAAATGAAATAAGTACTTAAATGCATCAGTTACAATGCCAATATCGTTGTAATTCTGAAAATGGAAGAAAATTACACTGAATTTTCAATGACATCAGGGAATACCAGCGGGACATGCATTCACAATAATATAAATCATATTTAGCCCATAGGGTCATTTGAAACTGCCTACGAGACATATATGTCCCGGTGGTAGCGAAAGCGGTAAATCATGCACACAAAAAATGCTTTAAAATCTATAAAAAACAACTTTTTGTTCTTTCATATACTTATCAGTTTTAAATAATATTAGCATTAAAATATAAAGCATAAACTTGAAATTTAATTATATTTCAAAATATTTTGAAAAAAAAAAATCACCAGGGTGTTGTCTTCGCAAAGATTACTTGTTGAATGATCACTGAAATACAACTACAAATTCGCTCTTCTTTTGGAAAAAAATCCCCCTCTTTCGCTAAAAAAAGTTAAAGAGTTAAAGGCCATTGTCAGGGATGGGGGTCTGCCTCTCATGGGCGCCACCAGCTACCAAGCACTTACGTAAGGGCCTGGGGCTTCACTTCATGACCTAAGAACAGGCTTTAGCGAACACGAAATCGCTATCCTATCTTTTTCAAACAATTGTAGAAACGCAACTTAGAAGCCTTCACTTTCAGCAAGTCGGGATTACACGATTACAAGGCTAAATTACAATTATTTAGTTAGATTACAATCACGGGACGCGGGAGCGTCCCGCCCCGCCAAGAAAACTAAATACAAGCCGCCAAAAAATTTTCGTCGCCAAGAAAAATGTAAAAGAGCGACAAGGACTGTTTACGCGAGTAACCAAATCGGGGTTTTCACCCCTCTGTATCTCAGCCCCATAAAGATCCCTAGAGTTTATTTTTGGTATACTCAATCTCCAGCGGCCCCTGACGGCACATACTAAAGCAAAACATCCAGGACCCTCAGGGGGAGGGGTGATAAATGTTATAAAATTGCTATTTTTCGCACTTTTTAAAAATTGTTTGACAGGAGTCCAGACTAAACGGTAACTCGTATTGAGCTCTGCTTTCGCACCCACATTTATTTTGTCCCAAAGCTCGGCATAGGGGGTTTTTCGACCCCCACCCCCTCCCCCCTCGTTTTTATTTTCCGTATCTTTTCTCCCCGGGGGTCTTTAGTGTTGATTTTTGGTATGAATATTCTCGATGAGACATTGAGGACATTTTCCCAAAATTTACCCCCCGGGGTCATCGCACCCCGGAGTTATTAATGCTTAAAATTGGTCCGATTTCTATCTACTAGCTCTGTTCAACATCTGAGCATTTATGTTTTCATTGTTGGGCCACGAGGAAAGAAAACTCAATGATTTATAATTTCATCTGTTGCCAGTTTCTATTTGTTAACAAATAAAATATTTGTAATTGATTTTATTGCATAAGGCTTTTAAAAGGGATCTTCAATTTAGTTCATTTTAATATGAGATCGGCAGTAAGGGTTGGGTTTTTTTTTTAAACTTTTAATTTAATCGTAGTATTGTTAG